>NMRB01003659.1:0-16992 GCA_002633025.1 Notospermus geniculatus | reverse complement strand
CCCCCCCCCCCCAGATAATATTGTCAGCCAATTTCATACTTAATTAAAACTGCTCCATGCAGTATCCCGGCGTATCCATAAACAAAAGCATACCTGACGTTCGTGATTGATGTGTCCATTTAGCGGGGTGAATCATGTGGCGGCACATGCTGGAAAGTGATTGGCTACACCGTGATGTGAGTTATGGATGGAGATGGCATGGACCTGGTCGAGGAGAAATGGTTTGGATCGAGTCACGACTTGGTTCTTGATCGGACGGCCACACCTTTTTGGCTTACCTGGTCATAATCCAGACGTGATCCACGATTTCAGAAAAGAGCACTGTGCTAGAAACAGGGCTGTACCGGTATTTAAAGGGGGGCGAGGGGGCACTTGCCCCCAGAGCCAACCAAAAAACGTGATTTTCATGCTAATTTTGGGCAAAAAAACGGCAAAAAGAGGTCTTCTGCCCCCTCCCCAGAGAGGCTTCTGCCCCCTGGACCAAAAAGTTAAATACAGCCCTGAGAAATATTGAAATCTGCAGTGAATTTCAATTATTTGCTCTAAATTTCAGAATTTCACAGTCGATTTTACCGATTTGTTGGCTGAAAGGGGGCGTGCGCACCCCTTGGATCTGCGCCTGTAATAGGGTTGCTCTCTTTTGTCACCCCCCTCAGTATACTTGAATGGAGAGCCCCCAATACGGCATTATAGCCAGGGTTATGTCTAGGATTTCAGAAGGGCACGGTGCAAACTTTGTGAAAAGGGCACTTCAACCTAGAAAAGGGCACTTTTCATTTGCAACATTTCTACTAACAGAATTTGAGACGCTTGTCAGGTAAAAAGGTCCCTATAATTCCAGTCAACAGCCAATTTAAGCCAGTTTCTAAGGTGATATGACCAAACGGGACCATGACAGAGGGTCTGGGGGGTACTAAAACCTAAAAAGAAATTTGGGGGGCACGGCGCCCTAGGGGGTTAAAAAAGGGCACAGCAGCGCCCCCTTTTAGGGGGAGCTGTTATTGCCATCGTATCTCTTCATTTCAAGAATAAAAGGAATGAGATTACCCCGGGTAAAAGAAAATTTCATCTGCTACACGATGATGTAAGTTTTACTGTCCGGCGACCAACACAAATGGTTTATTTTCACACCAGAAATAAATGGAAATAACGTTAGAAAAAAGAGACTTCGGTACAATCGCTCGCAGCGCCACGTCGTGACGTTAGTGTGCGGGTTCCTCATTGTATGTGAGTGAGAATATGACGATGGCGATGTAACTGTCGAACCCATGAGTTCTGTGGAAGACGATACTTTCTCCCCTCCACAATGAGAAGATGAGTTTCCTCAGTCTCCGGTGCCTTCGTGCCATCCAGGAAGCGTTCCTATGTCGATCACCTTTGATGTGATGCAAGCAGGTGAAATAAGACCCTTTGTTCATTCAGGTGTGGCAGGAGGAGGGTTGAAGTACTTATTTATACAGGTAGATGGGCAAAAGGGATTTGGGGGTTTTCAACAACACAGGTTTGGTGACCACTACCTGTGGCCAGGGGCATAGCTAGCGGGTGGGGCAGGGGGAGCAAATGCCCCCCCCCCCAAGCAAAAAGGGACAAAAACAACTTTTTGCTCTAAAAGGTCATTTCTCCTCTTCAAGCCAAGTTATTGTAGTGTCAGATGTGGGGAAAATGCATCTGAGAGGGTTTTTTCAATTTTTTTCTGGGGAGGGCCCCAAACCCTCTCCGGCTTCACCCTCCAGATTTAATCAATTTTGCCCCCTACGTCATAAAAGCTACATGTAGCTACGCCCCTGGTAGCTAGGCATGGGGGACATTCAGAAGGCAACAGTTGGGTTTAGGTTGAAGGGGAATGGACCAGGAAGAGTGGGGCCTTTGGAAGCAGTGATATTTTCCAACTGACAGTGTCCTTGGGCTTGGTGTGATTTGCCTTGGGCACTTGATAATTCGATAAGTGTACATCATCATTATCCTGAGCAATTTATTTACCGGTATGCATACCCAGCAGTAGCCTTAATGTACTTTCACTGACAAGTCTCTGCCCGCTCAGGCCTATTGCCACATGTACAACCTTTGGACTCTAGTCTTGGCGTATAAACGCCGTCCTGTACGCCACCGCCGGGCCATTCTCCAGCGACAATGTACCGCCTGCTGTGACATCACAATAACCATCTCCACACGGGATACTCTCAAATTGAGACTGCTGCCCAGCGTTGATAGAATACATAATGAATATTCATAGGTCAGCAAGTACATGACTAATATAGACACGGAATGAACTCGGAGTCTTTGATAATGAGTGAAAGTGAAAATTCACTTGTGATGCCAAAATTCACTCATTGTTAATCGTGAAAGGAGTTTTTGTGGTATATAGTGAATAAACGAAACTCTGGCCTGAGACTCAGGGTCACTCAGAGTGACCAGAGTGACCCGGGGTTCAGGACTCTCCAATCACAATATTTTGCTCCTTAGAGACAGGAATCTAGCACTGGATGATACTTGCACCCAGGGTCTTCACACAGGGCTTTCAATTTCCAGGTAGAACTACCGTTAAACAGTAGCGCCCAAATTAGCCGTGCCCAAAATAGGCCTAAAAAAAGTTTTTTTTCCAAAAAATTGTGAAAAAAAAATTTTTGAAACAAAAAATTTTGAAAAAAATTTTTTTTGAAAAATTTTGTGGGCAGTAGGCCTATACCTATAGGGCGATATCTGAAAGGGTAAACAATCAATTGTGGACACCTGAGAAAAGATTTTATTTGTGAGCATCATTGAATCTTGCTGTTTTTTTCTTTTGTAAGATGTCTTCATATCATCTGTAGCCATCACGGAAAGCAGACGAGGCCATGCAAAAATGCGCCCAAAATAGGCCTCTTGAAAATACCTGGTATGCCCTCATCCTGGAAATTGAAACCCCTGTCACAACCGGACCCCGCCACGCACTTGTTTCTGAGAGAGGGTACGACCGTGAATGACCTGAGATTCTCAGGATCAGGGTTTCTGCTGGCAGTAGCCAAAGGAGCCAAAAGCTACTTTTAAAATAAACTGGCGACAGAAATAAATGATTGCCTCAAATTTTAAAGATACAGAAAAGCACAAAATTGACACACAAAATGATAATAAGCAAGAAGTCAATCTCCAGAATTCACGAATTTTTGACCCCAACCGGGGTCTTTTTCAAGTGGAACTTTACAATCTGAAACTCTAGAAAAGAGAGTTTCAGATTGTAATGTTCCACTTGAAAAAGACCCCGGTTGGGGTCGAAAATTCGTGAATTCTGGAGATTGACTTCTTGCCTCAAATTTTGAAATGCTATTTACAATGGAATATTGCTGCCCTGGATAAAAATATCTTATCTCAACAAAACTGGCTACTAAATCTAATACTCCAGCAGAAACCCTGCAGGATGGCACTGAACGTTTGGTGAGACTGGGGCTGGAGTTCTCATTCGGCTGCCAGGTGCTCGAGATACTCCTGGCTATAGAGGCCTTGCAATGACGTCATCCTGGCGGCCATGCTGAGGGGCAAGTGGGCAGAGGTGTGAGCTGACCGTGACATCATGGCCTGCGTGAAATGCGCGGCGCCAGTGTTTGACGTAATGTCATTGGGACATTTCGCTGCGCCTCTGCAGTATGTGCCCCCCAGCATGGCGGCTTGTGACGTCATTTGCAAGGCCTCTATAGGCGCTGCTCCACCTGAGAGTTTTTGGCTCTCTATGGGCAACTCAGCTGTAGAAAACGATGGGCAGTTGTTTGTGTCATTGGTCTCAGCGTAAGCCGCCAGAAACCAATATTAAAATGGTGGATTGCCCATTGAAAGCCAACTCACATGAGAAAACTCTCATATGGGGCAGCATCTTTGTTCTTCAATGCCACACTTGCCATGCTTTAAGGGCGGTTTACACTAGGTTGCACCAAGTTGCAAGTTGCAGCAACTTGCAACTTGTTGCAAACTACCTGGGACGGTTTCACACAGAAAAATCGATGCAACATCCTGCGTGATCGAGTTGCAAGAAGTTGCATGCCCGTTTACACATGCAACTTTTATGAAACTTTTTGGTCTCATCAGGTTTATGCAACAAGTTGCATGAAGTTGCATATGAAAAGTTGCATGTGTAAACGGGCCTTTAAGCGGCCTATCCTTGTGCAATATTATTGCACAATATGAGGATCAAAATGGACAATATTATTCCCAATCTTTCTTCCATCCATTTAAATATGCCAGAAGCACATGACACCCATTTTGGGCCCCATATTGTGCAATAATATTGTACGTGGATGGACCGCTTTAAGCAGCTCAAACACGATCAATATTATTGCACAATATTAGGATCAAAATGGGCAACTTTACTGCCAATCTTCTACCCATCGTGCCGGAAGCGCATGCCCCTATTTTGGGCCCCATACTGTGCAATAATATTGACCGTGTATGGGCCTCTTTAGTAACTTCATCTCCCTCTTGTAAACCAAAGCAGTTGCTCCGTAGGCGTGGCTGTGTCGTGCCAGCCCTCTCTCACTAACTGGTGACACATCCTGCCATCTTGTGGATGCTCAATGAACTAAGAACACCATCTCATTTTGAATGGATTCATGGTACATGTATAATTAATTTTCTTCACACGAGTTGATGAATAAGAAAAGAGGGCAATCGGACTTGATCTGTTTGTGGATGGACAGTTATCGAAACTTTGAAAATCTGTACTTGGTTGTCAAAGGCCTGTTTGACAGGAGTCGCCAAGCATTCATTCTCATTTTCAAACATTCTTCATGAAAATATGAAATGAACTGTAGGCTGAGGTCTACTGCAACATTTTGACCATGGTGGCAGCACTGTTCTTGCGAAGAAATAGTGAATTTTCGCAAACCTGATGAAATACGAAGTACGAAATATGAAGTTCTACTTCATTTCCATGATATGAAATAGAAATCGGGCGGGTTTCTAAGGTGAAAGACACTGCTTCCTACCAGATTCGAACCCACGGACCCTCGCATGAGGCATCAATCGCCATCACGAAGGGGCAGCACGCCTTCGGCCAAATCCCCATCTTCAAAAAAGATGGTTCAATGGCCCAAGTTAAACAAGGCGTCCATTATATCATTTCCATGATATGATGTATTTCAGGAGATGGTTGGTACCATGAAATATCCCTGCTGCCAGAGCGTCTTTTAGCATATCATGTGAGACTGAGAGAGTTTTGGTACATCTTGAATTTTTAAATTTCCACTTCATAGCTAAGAAGTGGAAACGAAAGATAAATTTCCAAGTGTAATATACACCGCAACTCTATAGGTCTTGCATCATACGCTAAAAGACGCACTTGCAGCAGGCGATATTTGTGCCACCAACCATCTCCAGAAATAAACTACGTCCTTGAAGTGAAGTCCAATTTCGTATTTTTGTACTTCGTTTTTCGTCAGTTTTACGAAAACACTATTATCACATATCATGCCCAGTTCATACAGTACAGGTCAGAATTGACATCCCTACGGCTTCGCGTATGTTACTCGTAAGTTACTCGTAACTTACGCATAACTCACCCCTTTGGTTTCGCGTAACTCACCGTGTAACTCGCCCAAATCGCGTAACTCGCCTCGTTAATCACTGCGTAGCTAGCGAAATTCGCGTAACTCACCGCGTAATTCACCTCGTAAGTTACGCGTAACATACAAGTAGCTCGTGAGTTGTTGCGTAAGTTACGAGTGACTTACGCGTAACTTTCGCGAATTTAGGGATGTCAATTGTGACCTGTACTGTAACTCCTTAAAGTAGTATAATCTGGCACTGAGACTGTACCTATACACCAGGCCTATAAAATGTCATTCGCACGGCCGAGTTGGCCTATGATATTTAGACGTGATCCAACTGTCTATTCTGCTACTTTTTACACACTTTCTGTACAGTAACAGACTACTCAGGGGAAAATGTCAAAATGAAAAAGGTTTAAAGCCGTGTATACTCGTGTTCTGGGCGAGATTTGTTTCATATTTGGGCTTGGTAAACAGTATTGTTCCATGTATTGTTCTCTTATATGTCCGCGGGCACAATTTGCACTTGTTGATAGAATTTTCGGATCCATCGCAAAGGCGATGACGTGTTTTGCCGCGGGCGCGAACATTGGCTTTGTAGCGATTGGAACGTTGGCATTAGTAAGTTCCATCGTGACAATGGGATTGACGGTGCTAGAAAAAGTGTCGCGGAAAGTTTCCATGGATATTTGCGAGAAACTTCAAGCGATTTGCCGAGGCTTTTATTCTCGCCTGTTCAAACTGAGAGTGCCACAAAGCCGATGTAGGCCTATTATAAGCGCTCCTTTTGTTGACTAACAGGCGAGAGATAGGCCCCAGTTATGGTTTAAACAGAGCTTCTCAGCCCACGCAGGCGATGTGGTGACAGAGTTATAAGGCGGTTTAAGCTTGTCAGTGTTATATTCAGCCCCTTTTCGCATCAGTTTTTGTCTTCTCCTGACGTTTCCGACGGACAAGTAGGTGATATTCCTTAGTTTGGACACATCCATCTTCATCACAGACGTCAACTCTCTCAAAACAGGGTTTCTCTTAGGGCTTTGGTTTTCTCCTTTAAAAGTTTACTAAAGTTGCATATCAGTCTCTGGAGATGCTGAACCCTTAAAGGAGTTCGACGTCCAAGTTGTAAACAAACCAGTTTGTTTACAAACAGTGGTCGGCAAACTAGTTTTATTCCTTCGTGAAGGTGGCAGCACCAGTAGCGCCCCGTGATCGTTAGACTAGTGCCCGGTCCAATGCAACTCACTCACGATATTCACGTCAGTACATATCACTGACAATAGGTGGCAGCACCGCAGGCGTCACGTGGATAGAGAACCAATGAGTGAGTGTTTACAACTTGGACATCCAGCTCCTTTAAAGCGTAGCGCACATCGACCTTGCGACTGCAAGCAACTACCGGCAATGATGGGCGACTGGCTGCAAACAGCAGCAACTGATCAGACGCTCAAACAGGTCGATGTGCGCGCCCTGGCAACGCTATTGCCGACCATTGCCGCTAGTTACAGCCAGTTGCTCATGTTCTACTCGTTGCCGACCGTTGCATCTAGTTGTCTTCAGTCGCTTTTGATGTGCGCGCTCTGGCAATGAATTTCCTTTGTTTGTGGAGCACACCTAGTCATGTGACGGAATCCCGAGTGGTCCGCTCGGAAGACATCGACAATTTCCGTGTAGCATTCAGTTCAGTTGCCTGTTCGATATGCGCGATCCAGATTGAAGACTGGATTGCACCAATAACCAGTTGTAACCTATGTGCACGGAACGCGCACATCGATAGTGACTGTTGCGTACAGTTGCTTCGAGTTGCAAGGTCGATGTGCACTAGGCTTAAAGCCCAACTGTATGCCTTCAGCGACTCTTTCTCCCTCCCCATCTCGATAAGACTGGTCTCCTGTCGAATCTATATATAGCCTGTAGTAACAGCAAGGCTGGACTGATACTATGTCAAAACAAAAATGGCCGCCATATCTTCATCACTTGAGAAGTTCAACGTGCCGTTATAGCGTGACTAACCCTTCATCAGGTAAGGTAACATGCTTCAACTCATTCTTTTATGTGTAGCGACATAGTATCAGTCCAGCCTCGCTGTTATCACTGGCTATACATGTATATAGGTTGGACAGGAGACCAGTCTTGTCAAGGTGGGGAGGGAGAAAGAGTCACCTGATGCATACAGTCGGGCTTTAAAAGGTAAAGCTTGTCTGTGAAATCTATAAAATGAGCATTGATCAGTTTTCCATTCTGGAAGAAAGGGGTTAAAGTAATTTCTCCATCAGAACAAAGGGTAAATGTTATTATTTTTCTCAACCTCTGTGTAAAGTGCACATCTAAAAAAACATGACAAAGACCAGGCAAGTATTGATTCGGTTCCCGAACTCAGAATATGTCAAAAAGTCCCACATTCCAGAATAGCTAGGCCTAGAAAGGATTGGGAGAGAACTGAACAATGATTAATAATATAGATTGGATATAGTGAATTATAGATGAGAGTGTTATAAAGGTAATAGACTCGATGCCTCGGGCATTTTGGATCAGGGTTCATCCTGGTTCACCGAGGTGAAGGAGTCAACAGGCTTGACATGTACTGCCATCTGATGTGGAGTACAAAACTAAGATCTGATTCTTTTTCTGCTGTCGTGTGGAATTTGAGGCTCAGGGGCCGTATGCACAAAACATCTTTAGTGTAAAATTTCCCTTAACTATTGTTCCAAAAATCTGTGCACTTTGCCGAAATCTCAACCAGAACCTCAATCTGAAACCGGCTGATGTGACGCCATCCATGATTCAGCAATGGTCGAGTCTGACGCAATGTCTTCGACGTCACTCTCATGGGGTTGTCTGTGTTACGTCATTCAGTTTCAGACCGAGGTTGTGGTTGAGGTTTCAGCAGAAGTGCACAGATATTTGTCGTTAACGTCAATTTGAGAATGGTCTGGCGTGGTTTAGGTTGTAGGCCCCTCAACCTTGGGTCACAGGTCTGGAATGATCGATCTTTGAATTTGATGTCATGACTATATGAAATGCGTAATTAGGCCACCCTCTTGTCTCTGACCCTGGATCTGCCAATGGTTATTGCAGGAAAAGGCCAAAAAAATTATCTGTTTCTTGTCCAGCAACTCAGTGGAAATTGATGCAAGAATGCGAGTTTTTTTTTATTTTCAAATTTTTTTCCAGTTGTCTTCATGGATGGGGGAAATATTACCAGCAAACTCTCTCTCTACATGTTTAAAGCACAAGTTTCATGAAAAATAAAGATGATTTCAAGTGATGAAGCATTTCTGTGCATTGTATAGAAAAGTGAAAAAATTTGAAACTGGTGAAGAAAAAAAAATTTGATGTGAAGGGCTCAGGAATGATGCGAGCTCGGACAAAAAACAGATACTTTTGTTTTTTTGGCCTAAAGGAAGAGTCTCCTGGAAGACTCTTGGTTCTGTTGCAGTCCCTGACTCTGTTTTTGAAGCCTCCACTACTGGTATTGTTTAGAAATACATGTTTCATGAACCAGTTACGTTTGTCTAATTTCAGCTAAAAAGCAGCGCCATAACATGGTACACGTGGAGATCTGGCTCGGAGACGGTCCCAAGACGATAGGTGCCCGGTGGCAGAAAGGGAAGGTCCAAGTGTTTGACAGTTACAAGTTCAACGCTACCTCATATCATTCACCTAAATATATCCTCAAGTCCCTCGACACTTGGCTCAAGGGTATCTGTCAAAGGTGAGCACATAGAGACGAAATATATCAAGTCCATGATCCACAGCCAAGGAGCTGTTATAGATACATATATTCTGCTCTGCCAGGGTGCACCTTGCGGTTGAATCTTATGCAGGGTGTCTACTAGTCTTTAAAAGTCTTAAATTTGGAACTTCCATTTTCAAGGCCTTAAAAGTCTTTAATAAATTTGACAATTTTTGTAAGGAGGTGTTAAAAAGAGGTCTTAATATCTGTAGGCCTACCAAATTAACAGACAGTGGGAAAAGATGAAAATAAGTCTTCCCCTTCACTGCCCCCAGGGATCTGTTTTGGTGCTTNCAGAGATGTTATTTCAGACTCAACTTCATGTTTAATATGGACATTTCTCTCAATTCTTACCAAACAAACAGTCTGGCGTCCAAACTGACACCCGTCTGCTGCTTGTGCCTCTGGGTATTTTAGTGCTGCCACCTAGGTGTAAAGAAACAAACTAGTTCATTCATTCTAAACTATCACATGAAAAGCTAGTTTGGTTCCCGAACCGACCGCCAGGGCTAAGAGGGTTCGGTACTGGCTTTCCATTGACACCGAGATTTCTGGTGTCTGACGTCACGGGAGGAGCTCCAACCCACGCCGTTGTCATGTGAGCAGTAGACAAAATGGCGGACATGCAACAACAACATGTTGGAGTTCAGCAAAGAATTTTTATGCGAATTCGAATTAATTTCAAAGTTTTCTTTACTTTCAAAGAGGGCTTTTGCCCAGATAAACTGTTCAAGCGATGTGTTCTACAGATATCTAAAGCCTAAGCAGTTGAATGCTTGCGAGAAGCGTTGTTATTCGATACAATGGCCGTTCTCTCGACTGGATATGGGATTCCCCAGTTCTAAAAATACGGTAGTAGCCTAACGCCATAGGAAATGCTCAGAAGCCAGTACCGAACCCTCTTAGCCCTGGTGGTGGGTTTGGGGACCAAACTAATGAAAAACACCTTCAGATGAGCACAGATTGAGAGCTCTGGGAACTTCTAGGATTATTCCTTGTTCAGTGTAGTGTTGGTGAACTACCAACGGGGGAGCCATGGTGGTGTAGTGGTTCAGGCCTCCAACTAGCAGTCAGAGGGTCCCGGGTTCGAATCCTACTGGGTGTGAGACTTTGGGCAAGTCTCTTTGCCTCACTGGCCTCTCTCCACCCAGGTGTATAAATGGGTACCGGTCGGAAATGCTCAGATTGTAGCGCTGAATGAGCAGCTCATCTGAGTTCTACTGAAAGGTTTCAGGATAGACTGGGGTTAAAGTGTAAATTCGGATGACACCTCTACTGTAGCTGATATCAGACTATAAACCCGAACTTTATCTTAACCAAAAATTCATAGACTCTTCGCTCTTTCTGTAAATCTTAATGGGGAGACTCCACTCATTGTAAACTTTTGAATTTTTATCAATCCATGGAGACTATTGCCATGAGTTGTGATGTCACTAATGTCAATAGGCTGACAACCTTTGTAGTGAATGAGCTAATACTGTGACTTCTTAGGCCTATTGGTTGTACCTACATAAATATGCATTCAGCACTGATGACATCACGAGTGCTGTGCAATGGTCCCCTTCAGATCCAATTAAAACACTTAAAATGATGAGTTTCCTGATTTAAAAAAAATACGACATGTTGCAGATGTCAGTGGATTTGAATGTACATGTATTAGCTGACGATATTTCAAAAATTCAAAATGAGTGGAGTATCCCTTAAAGAAATATTTTGTGAAGATTTTTGACGTCCATGACAAATCTCTTTGCCTGTTTCAGTTACTGTGATGTCCACCCCTGGCACAGAAAGGCAAAGATGTACGCTCCATCGGTGAAGTCCGTCTTCGCAAAACACGAGAGCGATACGCAACAGGCGGACGACGACGACTGTCTGGACGCTAATGATACGGATGATGAACTGATTATGACGCCAGACGACCCCGAAGAGTTGAGGAAGAAGTTACGCGATTGTATGTTAGATGAGGAGATTGATATTGATGAAGACCAAGACCAGGAATTAGGCGAAGATGTTGAGGACGAAATACAGATCGGCAACTTTGGTGCTAGTATTGCCTCGGCTGGTTTGGGACGGAATCAGAAAAATGGTCACGGGTCAAACGGTGCTGTTAAGTTGAGTAGCTCACCTGAGCATGAGAGGTATTTATGTTCGACGACCGGCGATGCCATGGAGGTGGCGGCGGCGGCTGTTGACGTGATGGCGAAAGGGGGCGACGGCAGGAAGGACAACGCGAGTAAAAAACAAGAGTCGTCGTCGAGTGATACGGGGCCGATAAAGTTGAAAATGACGACAAGTCATCCGTTACAGCCAGCCGGTAAAGGACCNGGGAGGTGTAACACATATTTTTGATTCAGAGTTTTCAATTTGGAAATACCAATCTTTCCCACTACCTGAACTGGTGTTGTTTCGTATCATATTGTAGGGTTTTTTGTCTAGTTTACAGAACAAAAAACCTTTTTTAGATATCTTATCCCTATCATAAGTTACATCACCTTTAGTGAGGTAGGGTAGATCATTTTTATGGGGGAGGAGGAGCGGTGCAGGAGGAGCGGTGCAGTCATTTGTGGGTGATTTCAGTATAATTCCAGAAATTATGTGCCTTAAGTTTTAATTTCAGCTCAGTTTAAATTATTTTGGTGTCTTTCAACCTCAGGATCACACCTATTTCTGTGAGAAAATACATTTCCATCATAAAATCTTGATTGAGTTGCAGGTGGAAAGGAACACAGGCGGACCTGCCTGCCATCAGGCCTTATGTTGAATTCTTGTAACTTATGGCAGATGTTAATAACTGTTGGCACAGGAAATGGAAATTTTAATCAAATTTACTTCCCCTCTCCATGAAATTGGCATCTTATAAGATGAATTGTGTTTTGTGCAACATTTGTCAGCTAATATTAAAATGTCCATTTTTGAGATGAAATTCCATTCAAGTATTTAGAACTACATCAAATAATTATATTGTTCTATTTAGCCTGCTGTCTGAGGAACACAGTGCAAAAAACCAGGTTGGATTTGGTCAACTAGAACTGGAGTAACAGTGCTTTCAGTAAAAGACGTCCATTTTGAGAAAATGCAAAAAACGTTTCCAGATTCTAATACATTTTCAATTAAAACAGCCACATAAAAGCTCAAATATCTTGAAAAGTAAGAAACCTGGCAAAGTTTGCATAGTGTTTCCAGATGCAGCAAGGCTAGTTACATGAAATATGAAAATATTCAAAAATTGGTCATTTTCACCCTGTTACACAAAAGTGGACCAGTTCAAGACGCATGGCCTACAACGATCATTGAGGTCATTTGGTTGAGTGCCCCAAAATACGAGAAATAGATACAATGTACCTTGAAAAGATATCGACAATGCTTTGAGCATGAGCACTCCAGGGTAGCCGCATAGAAACTCCGCTAGTGAACGGCCCGTTTGTCATTAGCGAGGTTTAGCACCTTTCAGACTCCGACTCCGACTACAACTCTACGAGAATGAGTTGCAGTCCGCTGTAGACCACCTTGGTAAAAACGTTTTGAAAGGCGTTTGCAAATCGTAAAATGCCATAACCTTGTGGCAGAATAACTGTGACTCGTAATCGGAAGTGCACATAAATCACAAATATTATACTCGTGTTTCAAGTCGTAACGAGTAGGGTTACGACTTCAATATTCATTATTTATCCACACTTGCGATTCATAAGGCCAAATTTTTCTGCCTTCAAGTTATGGCATTTTACGATTTGCAAACGTCTATCAAATCGTTTTTATCAAGGATGTCCATAGCAGACTGCAATTCATTCTCGTAGTTGTAGTCGGAGTCGGAGTCGGAAAGGTGCTAATAGGTTGCTCACTTGGCAAGGACGTGCGGTGACCTCGCTCATTTCAGTCTCGCCGACAGTGTCGGCGGATTTCTATGCGTCCTCTACTGCAAGCGGGCCGCTAGCTGTCGATATTTTCTGATGAATTCATCATCGCTAAAATCCGCCTCGTACAGGTTAATTCTCCGACGGAAATTTCTACGATGAGGCAAGTCTTCACGAAAACCAAAAAATGCATCTGCTTCTGCGCGCAACATGTCGACGAATGGTCCTCTACAATTACAAGCGGACTCACTGGAGGTGCTTTTAGTTCCTCCACCGATTTGGCCTGGCGACAGCGTCAGCGAGCCTGGCGGATTTCTATGCGTCATCCGTATCGGTACTGCTAGCGGGCAGCTAGCCGGCGGGTGTCTATGCGCTCACTATCGACAAGAAGCCGCATAGAATATGTCCAGTATTGGAAATTCAATTGAAGTGGTGAATTCACGTGAACTCTCAGGGTTTTATGTATGGAATGAGTTTGGAGTTGTGCCCTTTGCCAGTGAGCAGTGAATTGTCACTTCCCACTCAAGTGTCTGAGTTCATCTAAAAAATGGCGATCGGTTCAGATTTCAAGAAACGTTGCAATAATATCGTAACTGTGGGCAGCACGTCTTCTTCGTATAAAATGTCTCTTGCTTCAACAAGAAGTCTCTTGCTTCAACAAATGATTCTAACCGAGGAACAACGTCGTCAATGCCATCAACAGTAAGCCCTGTCCTGATACCCGGATTTATCAGATCTGCCGTTTCGTGAAAACTGGCTCTGTACGCCAAAAGTTCTGGGCCGACCGCACAGAAAGTAGTGTTTTCGGTGCCTATCGGCCGTTTTGTTAATGGTAAAATGCGTTGTAACTAACTGCCGATAGGCGCCGGTAGCACTATCGGACTTTCTGTGCGGTCGGCCCAGTTCTGATACTTTCTTTCTGTTCTTCCGAAACTGATCGGCATGCTGCATTTGTATTGACAGACGTTAACTCCGAGTCTAAACAATGATCATCCATTCCAGTTACAACTGGACATTGTCCACAGTCACATACTTTTGCACAATTGTCACATCAAAGATGTTTTGATGTATATGTGCTGGTTTCAGTGTACTTTGGAGTGAACTCTTCTACAAGATATTTTCTTCTGCACTTATTCCAGAAGACAATATCCTACCATACTTTCACCTGTGGCTCGTTTGTTGGCATTATGGCCATGAAAATAAAGAATGGAAGTTGCATTCTTGCCATCTCTCCCAGCACGGCCTGATTCGTGGAAAAATCCTGACATTGTCATTGATGTTCCCCAGTGAATGACATACCTAATGTCAGGAACATCAACACCCATACCAAAGGCAACAGTGCTGATCACAACACGAATTTTGCTGTTTAAACTGGTAAGTGTTTCCAATATGGCTTTCTTATTTTTCATTGGAGTGCCACTCCAAAAGCGTACTACTAATGAATTATATTGTCCGCCGAGGTCCACAGTATAAATTTTCCTCTGGAGAATCTACAAAGGAAGTCGTATACCTTGTCCAGGTTATCTGGTGACCTGCAATAGATAACCACTTTTTCAGTGTTATCTCTGTTAAGGGCGAGCCGTTGTTGTGAATTTTTGAAATGTGGTCAGGCGTCGTAAATAAAAGATGTCAAAATGCCATAAACGTACAAGTTGTATGACGGAAATGAAGGCACCTCTGGGGTCTATAAGTCAAAAGGAATTGAATGAGACGCATCTTGGAACGAACTAATTAGCTAATACGTTGAAACAAAAGACTAGTAATCGATACACTTTCCCAAGAAATGTTACATTTTGAAGATCAAACGACATGTGGATCATAAAGTTCGAGTTTGTTCTACTTAGTCCACCCATTTTGATAGCAATATTTTCAACAGGTATAGAATACTCGGCATGCAAATTCCATGATTGCTGCAAGATTTTCCAAAACAGGGCGGCCATATTGGATTTGGATTTTACTTCCTGGTTGTCCTTTTTGTACTGAGCGTGTATGGTTCACATGAAGAGCATGTCAGGACACCCTCGCCACCCCAGGTTCTATGTGTTTGTGACATGGTTGTCACACCTTCAATGTGTCATTTACACGCTCCTTCTCCAAGAAAATTGTACCTGTTTTTCATGTTTGGTGAATTTCTTGTTATTGATTATGTAATGTAATTAAGCTGTAATTCTTGGGACTTTGCTCATTTTCCGTGTCTATAAAGCACAGTGATCACATTGGGGCATAAAAACAGTCAACTGGAGGTGTCTTTATTGCTTTTCTCATAGGGGCCTCAATTCAAGCAATATGAAAATGTCAAACGATGGCTTGCCCTTAACCATAAGCAGGTCCAGAATCCACTGCAAGCGTTCTACGTTGTAATATTCGAACGGGGTCAGACCCGAGGACGGGCCGACTCCTAGAAAACTGCCTACGCAGTTGTGTACCGCGCCCCCTTCGGTTTACTCGCTCTCCACAACTGCTTAACTTCGCAAAATTCGCCGCGTTCGGTCAACAGATGGCGCTGAGAGAGTCGACCAATGAGAGCACCGAGCAACCGGTAACCAAGCTGGCCTGAGACACTTTTTCATTGGCCGAGCGATTCGTAGCCATGGTAGCACAAGAACATCCGTTGCCAACGGGCCAAACAGTTCTGAAAGCAGCGTGCTGATAGGCTGTAAAACTCGCGCCAGGCCCAGACGCCACCTGTTGACCGAACGCGGCGAATTTTACGAAGTTAAGCAGTTGTGGAGAGCGAGTAAACCGAAGGGGGCGCGGTACACAACTGCGTAGGGAGTTTAACTCCTAGATGCATTCATCACGAGTGAGCCGTATGCGTATAATTTAATTCATTCCGGAGTAAAAACATCAACGGGGGAAACTGAAATAACAAATAAAGGATATCACTAAAACATTAACTAAAATAATCATGTAAAAGGAACATTTAGCACCTGACAGTGGGACTTTCCACGTTAACGGCTCCCTCGTATAGCACCAACTCTTCTAGAATATGGTCCATAGTGAAGTGTAAAGTAAAGTAACGTGGTCATTTAGGTTAGTGTGGACAAAAGCTTCCTTAACTCTTAGGTTTACCTTAAGCTATTGTTTGCAGAGCAGAATACAAAAGGTTAAAGTGGACCTTTGAGTTAAGGAGGCTTCTAGAATACGGGCCTCTATTCACAATGTTTTACTACAGTTGTAGGCCTACCTATTACTTTTACATTTATACCTATTACTTGTACATATATTCTTATGCCTATGCCCATGCATCACTTCACCACTTAGAGTACATGTATATACTTCCACGTCGATAGGCCTACTTGTACTTACTAGGTATGCACTCCAAACTAGGCCCACACTGCCCAAACACAAATACAAAATAATTTCACAAAAATACGATGAAGAATCAGAAACACAAATTTAAACACCCCATAGCACCGTCAGGCATTGCTCATAATCCTTTGCGAAAATTCAACCCACAAGGGCGGTTTCAAGAAGATTTCAAGTTAATACTCTGCATGGCTTCCTACAATTGTTGGCTTCCTGGCTAAACTTAAAACTGCCTTCCCAAGTACAACCAACTTCCCCTTTCCCTTAGTTCTTTTGGAGGGAAATTCAAATGGGAGGAAATTCAACCTTAGAGCGAATTAATACATTAACAAATGAATGCAGGTGGTGACAACGTTACTGCGCATTGACTTTCCAGCCAGATGCCTTGCTGCATAAAAAATGTTCTGCCTGTTGCATCACAACTCAACCAACTCTGTGTCAGCAGCAAGATACAGTTTTTCTTGTATTGATTTCCTTGTAGAATCAGATGCTATTGCTGTAAGGGCAAGTAATGAGACCTTGAAAACTGCCCTCAGTTCCCCAATCCTGCTGTAGTCACCTCGAAATGTCTCCCCCTGGAATTATT
>NMRB01003658.1:30626-49327 GCA_002633025.1 Notospermus geniculatus | reverse complement strand
TGGTTCCCTTTGAGGCGTGTACCTTTTTTGATATTGTCCCACAATATCTCCACATAATCATCCCTATCGGGTCGCGTCTGTTCATGACCGAACCCCAGTGAGTGGAGTATTTCGTGTGCGGTGTCACTAGGTTGGCATGCACCGAAGTTGATCATTTGCTTGCCGCCCTTTCTACCTAGGTCACTCGAACAATCATATTTATCTCTGCAAGTCAAAATACAATGCTGTAATGAACAATATTTGAATATGAAATAGGAAGGCTGAGAGCTACAACCTATAACGGATGCTCATTCTGCTCCCGTGCTCGCTAATCGTCTCCAACCTCGCCCCAAACATCGTCCGCAACCTCGCCCCAACCTCGAATTTTGCAAGTGGCCAGGCGATCGAGTCTGTTAGGTGTGCATCGAGGACACATGCGTGCATATATCTACAGCAAAGTGCACACGAGGCCTAAAAATGGAACCAGAGAAAAATGGTTTCATCCATTCAAAAAAAGAGCTTACGTATCGCTGAAGGAAATATAGTCTCGTTCGTTTCTCCTTACGGTGAATCTCAAACATGTCCTCAGCGTTATTTTTTCCAACGCTTGATGAACCTTGCTGGCCCTTTTGGCAGGGTCTAGAAAGAAACGAGAATTTGAAAAGAGCGCTCCCTCCGCCCCATCCCNGGATTGCGAAAATGGGTGATTCACTGAAAGCCTTTGCAGAGGCAAGCTGCCTATAGTTTAGGCTTTATTTCATCCCTAGAACGTCTATTATGTTAGGCATTTTGCCTAGATTGGACAAAATGCCCAATAGGCATTGCCTAAGGAGCATTAGGCAAAATGCCTAACATAGACATTCCGGGATGCCTAACCCTATATTAGGCAGCTTGCTTATGCAAAGGCTTTCAGTGTTCTCATGTAATGTACCTACATATCACATCATGAGCCATATCCCAAGGTATCACTGGCGTGGGCCAAATGTCATTTTCACCTCGGACGATGTTCTCAACCTGAAATAGACGGGACAGAGGGGCTGCATTCCCATTCTGTCTTCTGTCAACTAAATTTATTCCTTACCGGAATCAACAACGTCCTGTCAAATTGGCATTTCGTTGGAAACGCGTGAATTCGAGCCAAAGAATATTAGAGTTTTCGCAAAGCCCCCGAAACGCCAACGCGAACGTCTATTCTTTTGTTCGGTGTTCCCTTCGTGGCATCGAACAATGGGTTTGGCGTTCACGTTGGCGTTTCGGGGGCCTTGCGAAAACTCTCTACTATTCATCATTTTGCGGGTGCATTGTGTTCGAAGATCTATCATAAAGAACGATGGCTCGGGACCAAAATAGACGCCCACGGGACCAAAATAGACACGGGACCAAAATGGACGCTCTGGGGGACCAAAATAGACGCGCTTGGGACCAAATAGACGCGGGACCAAAATAAACGCCGGGACCATAATAGACGATGCATACACGTGAGTAAAAAGGAACACTTACCGAAAGGTCAATCATTGAAAGCAGAATGACCAAAATACCAAGTCCAATCTTCATCTTTGCCATTATTATTCCGATGTTCCGAAGTGAATAATTCTAGGCCACCGATACGGACTCGAGAGTCTGAGCTGCGAACAACCCAGTATGCCGTAGGCAGACGACTGACGCTTGTCAGATAAGTGAGATGATTTAATATTTACAACGAGACAGGTTATCACTAGTTTGATTCGCTCATTGCAACCTAATTATAGCCGTCTGTTTGCTCGTCATCGAGATAACTGCATTTATCGTGATATCGCGCGGTTTTGTTTTGGAAAAACTTATAGGAATCGTGATTTCTGAACAGAAAGTTCGATCCACGTCGGCCGTAAAAATAGAAGGTTTTTACAAAGCCCCGAAACGCCGACGCGAATCTATTCAATAGGAGCAGTCAGCCGCGCGTATTGCCAAAAGATGGCAGCAAAGTTCTAGCGGACCAATACACAGGAAAATCCACGTGATTGGTGCTCGATCAAGAATGAATGGGTCCGCTATATGCATTGAATTGGACCGTAGTGACACCTATTGGTCAACTCACTGACAGCTCCTATTGTTCGCTGCTTCCCTCGTGGTGGCATCGAGCAATGGGATTGGCGTTCGTGTTGGCGTTTCGGGGGCTTTGCGAAAACACTCTATTATTTGAAACTCATCGGCTATCTTGCACTACTTTATCTCTTGTCAAGACCGTAGATTTATTTGAAAGGCTGTTGCATTGACCAATAACTATAGTGGCACGCCCTAGTGTAGGCCTACCTGATAACAGATTTTCAGTTAAGTTTTCTTTTTCGATATTAGGGAGGTTTAGGAAACGATAAACGTAAACGTTAACGACAACGTTATTTTTGTACCGAAAATGCAATATAAAATCTGCTTAATGTATAGTATGAAAAATAACGTTGTCGTAAAGTTTACGTTTATCCTTTGATTTCTAAACCTCCCTATCGGCATCGAATAGTCGGACATAAGTCGTGACGTCATATCATGATCGGGAAACACGTGAGTGCAATCTTTGCAGACAAAAGGCTGAAGCCATTTAACTGAGTTCAGAGACTGAGTTTTGAAACTTCATGCTTCTTCTAGATCCGGCAAGTGGATGAAGTATTTGTATTGAAATGAAACGTATGAACATCTCCTTTCGTCCTATCAGGTGTTTTGGCATCAGCCATTCTTTGCTCAGCCGATCATCCCCAATGGTGAAGTACTCTTGAACGTTGCTAACAAAATAGAACTAAGTGAGGTAAGTGCTCCGCAAGTTCTTTGTAAATATCATTAAGAGAACGACGATGACGAGTCGGACACTGTGTTTGGGAGATAAAAAGATGCCCCTTGTACAATGTAATTGGTATGAACTTCATATTGTCACGAGTTGTATGGAATATTGGCCGAGCTATCTGGCACAATTCCGGTATGTAATTAATTGAAAGTGAAGTTAGGAAAACCATTACATATTAAAAGAAAATCCTTTGTTATCACACATGTGATGATATTTTAAACAACTAGGTTATATCATCATTATCACAGCCTCACCAACAGGCTACTTTTGTTTTTAGACCCTAATTAAATAATTTTGTTCATCATTCCTCCCTGTTTGCTGATGAAGGACATTAAAGACGGAAATTTGCCGGAAGCACACCTATTGCTTTCTTTGACTGATTTTAAATCTCAAAACTTTGAAGTGAAATGACCAGGGCCATTTTCCTCATTGTCGTCACAGTTGTTAGGGAATGATGGTACTAGGACATTTTTTATTGGCCATTTAAGACCGTATTTCATATCCGATCACACCGAATTTGGACCCTGGTGTTCCTTGGCGAATCTAAAACCCGTAATATAATGGAATCTCCTCAGATACATCTGCAGTGAAGAATTGGTGACTCTGACTATCATCATAAGTTTCAGAATGGCGAAAGACAGTTTTTTATCCGAATTTACCCCATGGTTGCAAGTAGGCCTAGGCCTAATGGTGTCAAATCAGGAAAAACTAGACATAACATAATCGAGAAGATCGTAATGGCCCAGATCGGTCGTCAATTCATTGAAAACCTTCTGGATAGGCGTCAGTAGTCCGGAATACGAAATCAAAGATGTCTACCTGGCGGCCATATTGATTATCGGATCGCAACCAAAATCGATAGGGCACCTCCCCTAACCCTCCCCCCGCACTACGCACTAGAGTGAAATCGATTGGGCAAACCGTTCTGTAGTTAGAGTCCGGAATACGAAATCCAAGATGTCCGCCTGGCAGCCATGTTGAATATCGGATCATAACCATAATCCATATGGCTATGCCATCAGGTGCGCACTGGAAAGTTTCGCGGCTCTACCTTTTCAAATAAGCAGATGAGGCTTGCCAAATGCGTCTGAGGTTATTTGTCTGTGTGTGCCTACATGTAGGCCTAGCTGTAGCGAGAACTTTAAATTGCATGCATTCATGCCTTTTCATAAATTATACGTGTTAGTTGATCCTGGCTGAGGACAATAAATTCGCACAATAAATTCGCAGCATCTGCTCCATGCCCATGGAATGGCCGGAAGCAGAGAAGCTACTCTCTCTTCGGTAGATAGGCCTACCCCTTTTCAAGCATTAATTCCATGTGCAGTGTAAATGTTTTTCTCACTTTGTGTAAATGTGCGCGGCGTGTTTACCCTGTCCTCTCCACTTGCGTTTTTCACAGTGGCATTGGGCGATCCTTCAGTGTGTACCACAGTTGTTCACGCATAGGCTAACCCCGCGCTACCACTACGTGCGAGTGCTTGGACGATTTTCAGAACACTTTAGATTGTTGTTGATGTCTACAAAATTTCTGTCGCTGTACGTGCTTCACCTGCAAGAGTTGTCTTGTTTACTTTATACGCATGAAGTTACGCATACTGCTTGATGGAGATGAACCATTCATTGTACCATTTAGATCGTCTTGACAACCAAGGGTAAATTACGGTGAGTATAAATTTCGATTTTGCCAAACGATGAATTATTTCCGATCGGTCACGCAAAAATAACGACAGGATTATTTTGCTTCTATCAGTTTTTCCTCAAAGTCAGTAAAGTTTTTGAACGTTTAAAAAAGCTTCCTCCTCTTAATGAAAACCGAGATAGATGAAATTTCTCAGCTACATGTAGGAAATTAATTCGTATCCTCTCGCCATCTCGTTTCTTCTTCAACCACAATTACATTTATGAGAAATCAACTGTCTTTCTTATTGAACAAAATCGACATGCTCGATAGAATTGGAACCATAGATGGACATTAAGTTGATGAATGATGCGTTCTTCGTGCATCGTCAATATCATCACAATTCGCTTATGAATTTTTGACCGTGTTGAAAAAGAGCGGTACCGGTACATAAATCACTTTCCTGTCGGCAAACTATATTTTCTTGGCATGGAGAAACCGTTATAATCGAAGATGAAGCATGGCCCTATTTTTTTCGACTGTCAAAGGAGCCCGGTATTGCCACTTTTCTCGACAGCCGGCGCCACCGCGCCACTCTCCAACCCGAGGGACTAACTACATGTACGTTGTCGGCGAATTGACCCGAATTACCACGTACATATTTTGTAATGGATATTTGTAGTTCATTTTGCTGCCGTTAGGTGGCTCCCTCTACGTCGGCAATTCCCCATTAGATATCGCATACCGTGGTCCTTTAAAATCATTTGTAGAGTCCAGTTTCTAAAGGCAAAAGACCAGGCCAGGGGTTATTTCACACTCGTTTCTGTAGAGCTTCACATGTACATGTACGTATGTACTACATTTAATACCCTCCTTTTTTATTTTTCAAAAGTTCACTGAAATTTTTCTTCCGTACCATTTCAGAGTCCCAAAATGTCTGGCCCAAACCTTGATCTCGTCTCGCACAGCGAACGGATGCTGAAAGTCCATCGCAAGAATCAGGTCTTCGCATGCGCTCTAAAGCGGCAGTTAGATAACTACGACATCGAGCTGCGGAGAAATCTGGGAAAGATTCAGCAAGAAATTCACGACATCTATTTCAACGAACAGCAACCACGACTGAAAGAAATGTTCAGAAATTCTGGTGGTCGACCAATTGATGCGAGTGTCGCCGATGAGATAGTTGAATTCCAGGATTCATCTTCGCGGACACCGGGAGGTGGCGTTCTGAAACTTCCTAAATTGGAGGAGTTGCGGTATTTGCGAACGGTGCCAAATCAGCAGTTGAGGCCAAAGCGCCTTGTGCGAGAAAAAATGAAAACACACAAACCGGAAAGAATTACACAGTTTCCGAAACATTTCGAAGGAAAACGTCCCATTCCCCACGATCACTATCGCCTCTCCTTCGACTCGAATGGCGAATTGCTTGATTTGCTTGGTAATGATGCTGAGGATGACAATGATAAGGAAAGTCAGTGACTTCCCACCTATCGATGCGAACACTGGATTTGAGGAGAGATTTTGCGAAGAAACCCAACCGAGTATGATCGAACGTCCTGCAAGTCGGCCGTTGACACCAAACCCAGAACACGTGGAATCGCCAACCCATGATCCCTCCCCCGTGGTGCCACCATTTGATGAGACGGCTGCTGGCGACGGTGGTTCATGCCTTAACCCGGTAGAAGACGAAAAGCGTATTTCATATTCACACTTCATGAGAAATAAAATCATTAATGAAGGCATAGATGCAATCGCAACGGAAGAAGATGTCGACAAAGATGGCCGACATTCAGCCCCTCTCACGAAAGATGTCAGGTCACGGGCATTCACGGACCCATCTAAATTTCTAAAACGACGTGGGCCCAGAAAACGAGCAGTTACGAAATATCAAGACCTTCAAAGTAGGATGACCTTCAGTGAATTGATCAGTTCGCTTAAAGATCCAAGTAAAAGAACTACCTCTTCTAGACCGGAAGTAGGCGATGCATCGAAGCCGGAAGTTGATGATGATAAACAACAATCCTCGGAAGCGGTAGGAGATAAATCGAAAAATAAATTTAAAAAGACGAAACCGAAGAAGAAATGTGCCAAATAGATCAAGCAATAAGATGTGATTCAGAAATGACTTGTGTTGTTGCGTGCTGTTGACACTTCTGCCCTCTGTACACGATCAAATTGTTCATCCAATTTTTTTGGAAATTCAGATTCCGGGCCCATTGGGGCTTCAGTGTATAAACCCGAGAAAGAGATATGAAGCGTTATATCAATTTGAGAAAGATTTGAAGCGTATTATTATTATTATTATTATTATCAGTTATTATTATTAATTTACCTCCAATACTGCACTGTTAGAAATTATTAATTTTACAGTAGTGATTTTGCAGTAATTTTACAGAAAGTGCCTGCAGCAGAGTCCCCAGCACTTTCTGTAAATTTACATAATTTTTTTACGGTATGATTCATGTTTTCCTGTATTGGTTGGACTCCATTGGACATCCCATTATGATGCCTTCTGAGATCAGTATGAAAATATAATTTGGTCAGCCTCCAGTCAAGTCTCTGTTAACATTTATTTAAGTCTGTAGTTTTACAGATCACGCTGTAATTTTACAGATCCAGTGCTGGGGACTCTGCTGCACAGATTTTCTGTAAAATCTTCTGTTATTTCTAACAGTGTGGAGAATAAAAGATACATATTTACACGAACACATTGCAAACTAAAACACGAACACATTGCAAACTAAAACAATGTACAGACAGCAGGATGACAATAAAACATTCTAGAATACAAGATATTAAAATGGGTTCAACAGCAACTTTAAGATCCGTTCCAGAGAATTAATTTGGCCTAGTGATCAGGCTGCATACAGTGTCCGTAAGACCATTTGGCATATGAACGCGGAATTCTTTCCAGTGATACAAAATATTTGATGTTCTTTTCGACCATTTTCCAATGTGTCATGGAAAGTGCAATTAGCCTAACAATTTTCTGGAGGATAATGACGGTAAAATCTAGTGAACCGGGACCTTAATTTATGTTTCCACTTCGCAGGTGTTGCACCGTCCTCTGATTATAGCAACATCATCAAAGCCGACAAGCGACATGTCCGTGGTTCCGGTGTGACCGCGAAGCAGCACCTGAAAAAATTATGATAATGGGTCATACAGGTGCAGCTGAGAATCCTTGCCTCCTTAACTAGTTGGAGACAATGTCATCTCAAGTGGAGACCCAGTTCGTCCACCTGAGTACTAAAAATACATAGATTCGAGTAGCAAAAGAAACTCATTTTAGGGACAAGAGTTGGAGAATCATTTTATCTCGAGATGAGATCGATTTTTTTCTGTGCATAATGGACATCTACCAAAAGGGTTTTAAGAATATTTGTGAGAAAGTGAACCAATCGAACCTTAAATGGCCTGTCCGACTGTATGTAGACTTGTGTTGTTCTCCACTCGTCCTTGAACCTCCCAGAAACAGTCTGCAGAGCCTGGCTAGGGGTGGTATCGCCTTCCTTGACGATCATGATGGATAATGTGCCATCTTTTACGAAAAGGTAGGCTACCGAGAAGCACCAGCCGCGGTCATTGACGGGAACCACGATGGATACCCGGTCAAAGAGCTGCTTTCGCCTCCAGAACGCATCGGCCATAAATTGGTAACCTGCAGAGAAAGTGAATGAAAATACATGCATGTCGTAACGTGAACGATAAGATCGTTGGGATTTAGTTCTTCCTCTTTGGTACTCGAGTCCCAGCTTAACTCTTTGAGGTCGCGTCATTATTGGAAAACACTGTCGTTTTGCAGGAGGTCCGACATGGTGCTAGTAATTTTGCTGTAGCTCCTTGACCGTACATGAGTACTGTTTTAACAGAACATAGACAGGACCACGCCCGTTATTTTGGTCCTCAACGAAGCCCATGCGACGTCACATTCACGCTCAGTCGCGTTCTGTGCAGACGAGTACTGCCATTCGACAGGGCACGTTTTAAGCACACTGACGTACAACTAATTTCCTCAAATATTTCTCGGTGGTGTGGCGTGCAAACTGGGCATGTAGCTGTTTGGCAAAAGCCCTTTCCAACAACGTCAATCCCAGCGACACAACCAATTCGAAAGTATTTTTGCTCGATTTTTGAAAAAAATGTCGCTAAACTCGTGCTATATTTTCGGCAAAGGCGCGCGAAAAGGGGCTCAACTTGTGTAGAATTTAATTCTCTTTCATTTGCACCTAATTTCAGCTCAATCGGACCAATAATAACTGAGTTATGAGCAAAAGAAAGCGGTGGTGTCGGGCCCCCACTGATGCCGAGTTATCTCGGCCTTCGACCTGAAGGAGTTAAAACACTATCTACCTCTGTATGTATTGCTGTGGTCTCCTCCATGTACATAATCAAAGGTATTAATCTTGTTCGGAATCCTGTCCCAGGGCCGGTTCCAGCTGACACGGCATTGGTCTTCCCGGTCAAAGTGGCAGTCAAAACCTGGCACGGCTGCAAAGATACGGCCAAGGGAGTAAGATAAAAGTGGAAAATAAGAAGTAGGAAATTTTGGCATTTTGCGCGAATTTTTCAATTTCTCAATTTGGGATAATGTTTTTCCCATTTTGAGAAATATCGCCCGAAAAATCAGACAAAATGTCAGGTCATTTAAGAAAATTTCTCAAAATGGGAAAAATTTTATCCCAACTATTTTCCACTTTTATTTAATTTCTTACTCCCTTTCGCCCAAATCAATTCATACCCAGTAGAAAACAAGAGGCCTATGGGCCTCGCGCTCAGCTGACTGACCTGCCAACTCAAGAGGTTGAAACAGGGGAAAAGAGAGACAAGTACATGTACATGTACGAATACGTAGTTCACCTTAATGGTTATCAAGCATTACCCGATCATTATCACCGTACGCCATGCTGAAAACCTGATACTCTGCCTTCTCAGTGGTTGATTTTGTAATGAAATGAATGCAAAAGAGTCTCACTGTCCACCTGTGTTGGCAGCAATTATGAATTGACATACACATGTTGTGTCAGTCGGACATAGCGGCACCATCAGCTTCAGGTCTGGCACCAGGATACATGTAATTGCATGGCTCCGGCACAGCAGATTTTGACTCCTCGTTTTAAAATTGCTGTATTTTTGCAATGCCTTCAGATACCTGAATTTTCACCACAAGCCACAATCTTCCCATGATTCCCCCATGACCACCGCTACATGTATTCCTAACTGGCACGGGAAATTCAAATACCCGTTTTGCATTTCATTGAATCATGTGAATAGCGTCCCCTGGTGGACAGATCTGACACTAACTTCCCTCTGAACTGATGTAGAAAATATCAAGCTATCTATCCCATCACTTTTTGTCTAAATATTTATCATAGGGGCTGAGATATTGCGATAATTCATTTTACGCAAAACGCCCCCTAGAGAGCTCAATAGACTATACCGCGCTCGTTTTGTTTCCGAGGAGAGTTCGTCAAGGGCTACCTTCAGATGAAATTCGGAGTCACTAGCTTTTGCGGTTATACAAACGTTGCGGGGAATAGCTGGACAGATGGAGTGATGAAAGGAAGGACTGATGGACTGACAGACTGACGCCACTGAATAGCTATTTGACTAGCTCCGCTGACCTTTGTTCAGCTGAGCTAAAAAGGACGGATGGAGGCCGTCTTCTCATCAGGCTGATTCTATGATGAGGGAAATATCGGGACGGATCCTGGAATTTTTGCCACAGTCGGGGGCGCTCGTTTTCCTTGTCAAATGAAATTTACATGTAATGTTTGATTTCAATGCGAAAGGACATCAAAAATTTTGGTTTAATTTGCTGATGTTAGTACGGTAGCTGAGAAAGGCCATCATATTTTTATTCTTCGTAAGTCGGGCGCCCGACTTAATAAAAATATGACGACCTTTATCAGACAACGTATGTTAGCCATACTTGCGTGAGAGACGGGGCGGGCTGGATTCATAGAAGCACACCGGCCCTCATAGACTGTGATATCATCGATTGCGGTCATGGTCCTCTTTCCACCGCCCCACGAATCGACAACCGTTGTGTTGAAACGAAGCTGCAACGAAATGGCGTTTATAAAGTCATTGGCCACGCATTACAGGTGCGTGACCTAGTCGGCAATGGAACCACTGCTAGTGATATCACGGGCACGCCAACAATATCATCGCAACCTTGTCGCAAAGTCCCCTCCGGCTCGTCGAAAACCGGCCACCGGATTGGTAGACCAAGCTCGTTATTTTTCTCCTAACTGATCGCCACCGAAGAGTTGGAGAAGCGTTCGGCGGGCAATGGCTAGGAGCTTGGTGAAAACACCCCTACACCTTTTTTTGTCATCTTGATATAAGATGTACATGTACAGTACATGTACAAATATACATGTGTGAAAGATAATTTACCCGAAATGGTGATGTAATATCAATGTCAAGGTTTACTCGTTCCCATGGACGATATGTCTCTTCCGGATAGTAACCCACATGATAGTCACCAGCCTGGTAGAAGTCACTGGGCTTGTTTCCCCTGATCTCTTGGATGGAAAGAATAACCGAGGTATGTGGGTGATCCATGTGGTAGTAGAAACTTATACAGTGAACGTTATCTTTAGAGGGCTGAAATAGCAAATCAGAAATGTGATCAGATTATAACAGATATTGATTTGGCAGGGAAGGGGCCGGGCGGGGGGGGGGAGACTGTCTTCAGAGATCAGAGGAAGGGCAAAGCGGTCGAGCTGGATACGGATCCATCGTACCAGACCGAAGCAAACAAAAAAACTGAGGGAGATATTTAACTTCATCGCTTCAGGATAAAACAGTCTTCAAAAACCACCGTAAGTTAATTTTTTTGAAACTATCTAACCTTTCAGACTTGGATACAAATATTGACTATATGATGGTACTACTTGATTTTGCAGTAATTGAGTGGTTTTCTTGGAATCGTGTGCCAATTGAGTGTGGAAGAAGAAAGAAAGAAAAATTTCCTACCTACCCAGTGATATCAAGATGGTCCCTACATAACATTGATAATGTAGGGACCATAATAATAATCAACGGACTGATGAACTGCCGAATTAGCGAACAGGGATGCTTCACGGTGCCATCCCTGCCCGCCGGTGGAGTTGCTAGAATGATGGAAAGATCGGCTAGGTTGATAAAATAAAACTTACCGTGATTACAGGCGTATCAAAGTGTCCAGTTTGATTCGTTAAAATATAACGAGCTGAAAAGAAATGAATATTTTTTCTGATGGAATAGAGAATATTATGCATCTTCCGGAATTAAGAGCTTTAATTATTACACTTTATCACATTTTCCTCAGTCACAACCGCCCGGGAACCGTGCAGTGGAAACCGAAAACAACTCTTTCGGCGGCACATCACTTTAGCCTGGTAGGCCTACATTGTATGCCCACGAGAATCGCAGGTCACTGACGGTTGTATGTGTACAGTTGCGAGGATGGAGCGGTTGTGAAGAGCCTGGGGTCGAGGATGGCTAGGCCTACATTGTGAACTTACCACTTGCTGCACATCCCCGTGGCTTATAATAGTAGTCACTACAATAAGCTTCGTAGTTGAGATCAGTTTCAGTGATCACAGAATGATGGTAACACGTCTTGGACGTCTTGACGTAGGTCGCAGCTTTACAACCCTGTTTGGCCTCGCACAGCTTTGAACAGTTCATTCCACTTATTCCGACAGCTGCTTTAGATTTGTTCGGGTCAGTGAGGTGACTTGCTTGCGGTACCTTCTCCATACATGTGTCCCTCTCTAAAAGACAATCGTTAATTTAAATAATTTAGCATACTGGCGTCAGGCTTTTTCATTGCTACCCCTTTGATACCTTTCTTTCAAACTTTTTGACGTAGCCAGTTCGCATGGGAACTCCTGCAGCATACGAGGCTATTTATTGCTCATTGCAGCAAAAAGAGCAACAATCAAAAATCACTGCAACGTGTGCAAAGAAAAACAACGGCGTCTGGTTTATCACCAGTAATGAGCAATATAAATCAAACATTTAATTGGAAGCAATGAGCTCATTCTTACAACAAAATAATTTTACTCGCCATTGAAATTACAACCAGCTGCTGTATCCGCACACGGGGAACTTTATTTGTTGCTTACTGCAAAATTACTTTCAGTGAGCAAGGAAAGTTGCCTCGTGTGCTGCGCGCAACTCCATACCACAAAAAGTGCGCGCCGGGCGATGAGCACGGATGGATGGGCAAAAATACAGGCAAGCTAAACCATCGCTTGTTGGAAACAGTAAACGTTGTGGGAGGTACCGTAACTTACTCTGAGAATGTACCCTGTGTTGAGGAATATTCCTATTGTATTTGTCCTCGGGATATGGCTTCGACATGACGGTCCAGTTACCAGTACGTCTGACTACAGAGCAGTCATCCGTGTTGAAGTCACAGCTATAGACAATGGGAGCGATCCCTGGACGTGAGGTGTTGCCTGCTGGGTAGGATTGCTGCGAACCTGTCAGTGACGTACAAGGTGCAATGATGACGTCATCGATGGCGATGTCACTCTCGTCTGCATTCTTTGTCCTACCATCAAAAAGGACCTGAAATTAAATGAAAATACATGTAATGTAAAGGTGCCGTGGTACGTAATACACGCCTACAACTCTTCATTCCGCTTTCGAATGGCGCGAGGTTTACGAACGATATCTCCACAACGGCTGGGTCAAATAGGGAACACCGATCACGCAGACCACGCGAGAATATACGCGTGGGTTTGAACTGATACATGTAGTACACAGATGCCACCTATTATAGTGTTTGGTCGTGGTGTGTGTCTGTGTGTGTGTCTGTGTGTCTGTGTGTGTGTGTGTGTGTGTGTGTGTCTGTCTGTCTGTTCAGTCTGTCACACCTGTAACTTTGTTCCTGCAAGAGCTACAGACCTGGAAATGTGACCTACCCCCAGGTTTCATGACCTGATCTACAAGATGGAATGAAAATTTCCAGTCTCCGATACCTGGTTCATGGTGAAATTGACATATCAAAAGTTGAGATTTTGTCTGTCACACTTTTGTTTCTTGAATAACTTGTCTCCGCCGCCAGGTAGAGCACTAGCAACAAGTTCCTTCCCTATGTTTATGGCCCTTGGCAAGATACTGGCATCAACAAATTTATTCTCCAGTGTCAGCATCATAATGATATTGATATATCAAATTTGATATTTTGACATATCGGGAGATCTGTCACAGTAAGTGACTTGAAACTGGTATCACAACATCATTGCTCATCCACGGATGTTATTGCAACTGAAATTTTCAGTTTGCACCTGCTCGGTCGCATGATATTTGCTGATATCGTGGTGAGATTTGATATTCAAATTTGATAACATGACATAAGTCAGAATCTGGTGATGGTAGAGACCTAAAACCTTCACCTACACCTAGGTTATCAAGGATGAGCTTTCAGATTACGCAATGACCTTGAAGGTCAGAGGTCAAGGTCAAGGTCAAACAGTTCTTAAGCGCAAATCTCCTCGGAATTTCAGGAAAAAACGAATTAGAAGCCTGAATTTACCATCCCCGATAGGTTTAATCAGGGATCCTGTCCCAGTTATGCAATACTTCTCAAGGTCAGAGGTCAAGGTCACAGATACATGTAACTAGCTCTAGAGTAGTAAACTTATCATCGGAAACCATAGACATCGCTCCGATGTCCTTTTCTTGTTCATGACGATTCAAGGTGTGATTGGCTGTGCTTGGTGAACCGCATCTCTCGAACAATGAGCCTCTATAGGTGTCACGTCTGCTCTGTAAGTCATCATGTGACCAAATGGTGCTCCCCATTTGATGAAACATAGGCCTGACGTCAATCGACGTGTCTTTCTTGTCGGTATCTAGTAGGTGTCATTATATTTCTAGTTATAAGTCGGCTTACTGCATTAAATGACGTCATCGCGAGCGCCACACGCGGAACGTCAGATCGGTCTATTTGACCCAGCCGTTGCGCCCCCCACTCCTTGTTCCTGAGTTTGAAAAGGACCTCTTAAGGAGGAACCAAGGGAAAATTTCCACCCCTTTCTGCGGGCTTTTTTCGTCCAATTAGACCTCCTAATGGAAGGGATCAAGATATTTTCACCCCTCCCCTTCTTCGGGATTTTTCATGCAATTAAGACTCCGTAATTGGAAAAACCAAAGGATTTTCACCCGGCCCCTTTTACAAGCTTTTTCATTGAAACTAAGATTTTCATACCCCTTTTAATTATTTTTCGGGAAGAGAACCTTTTGACCCCCTTTTTAAGAATTTTTCGGGAGAAAAGTCGTTCAAAGTACAAAATGTACCCCTATTTTAAGTGTTTGTCGGGAATTTTTTCCCGAACAGTGCTGCCGAAAATGACCATGACCCCTTTTCCTGAGAAAATTGGAACGAGCATGCGGCATGGTTGACCCCTGAGTGGGGGGNAGTGCTCATGTGCTGGCAAGTTACAATGGTCGTTTTCAATGCAGTTGGAAAGAAGTGAACTCACGAACTCGGTATCGGGTGGCATTACAACGTTTTCCTCAATCCAGGCTTCACCCTGGTGTCCTGAATGCCAGACTACAATCTTGGGTCCCTTCCCACGGCTTTTGGTGCTGACCACGAGTGTACCCATTCGGCCGCCAGACATGTAGTAGTGGTACCTGAAATCAGCGGTGTTTCAGGCCATCTATCGGTGGAAGACTCATCGTGGTTAAAGTTGAGGTTTCGCAAATCTGACGAAACACGAAGTACGAAATACGAAATTGGACTTCATTTCCATGACGTAACTTATATGTATTTCAGGAGATGGTTGCTACCACAAATGTCCCTGCCGCCAGTGCGTCTCTAGCATATATGTGAGACCGAGAGAGTTATGGTGCATCTTGAAGTTTTATCCACTACGTACATTGTAGATACGAAGTGGAAACGAAACCTAAATTTCAAAGTTTAATATAGACCGTATACATGTAACTCTATCGTTCTAACGTCATACGCTAAAAGACTCTCTTGCAGCAGCAGAAATTTGTGGTACCAACCACATCCTGAAATACATTACAAATGTACGTCATGGAAATGAAGTCCAATTTCGTATTTCGTCAGATTTGCGAAACCTCGCTAGTGACAGAAGGTCACAACTTACGAACACGATTTAGGTCTAGAAAACGCCTTGGAATGCAATCTAACAAACGAATTCAACGCTCTAACAATTTACATGAGAGCAAACCCTTGCCTGAAACCAGTCATTCATCAACGTTATGTCATTCCTTCATGTACATGTAGGGCCTACATGTATAGACACAAGAAGTCGGAACGATGTCGAGAGTGGCAGGGTTTTAAAAAGCGGGCAGAATACCAGGCGATAAGCGATCTGATCGCCGCCGAGCCCGCCATACCAGTTGTGCGCTGGACAGCGATCCTTGGAATCTATACTTGCCAGCGATGATCGCCCATCAAACAGTATCCGATATCACCTAGTCTGCGGTGGCTGGCGAGGATTAAGATCGGTGGCGATCAGGGGTGGCCGCATAGAAACACCGCTAGCGCTAGCGGAGCCCATCTGCCGATAGTGCTGTACATTTTTCCATGCATTTTAACACCGATAGGCTGTCGAAGCACTTAGCGGAGTTTCTATGCGCCCGGCCCAGATCGCTTGCGATTTCGTCCTCACCTCGCTTGGTGTGCTCCCCGCTTTAAGGGCCGGTTTGACGGGCGTTTTTATCGCCGCGATAATCGCCACTTTTTTAGCGCTCAGTAAAAACGGATATCGCACCGTAGGTCGATCGACTGTTTTCACTAGCTGATTTATCGCCGATTTCAATTTTCACGGGCGATTCTTTGCGACAAAATAGCCATGTGAAGACATGGCTTTTTTGCCGCTACAGCGATCGGCATCGCTCGTGGCTTTTCGGTCATTTTCACTTGTGATCTGAAGAGCGATATCGCATCTCGCTGTGATTGATGTTTTCACCAGGGATTTCATCGCTGAAGCGTTTTAGCGATTTCCCGCCGGCGAGTTTTACCATGGCTTTTTTCTCTCGCTGGCGATGTCACCCGCTGTTGGCGTTTTTGGCATTTTGACGGGCGTTTTGGATGCGATATCGCCAACAGCGTTAAAATCGGCGCGATAAAAACGCCCGTCAAACCGGCCCTTAAGTCAGAACTGAAGACTGAAAGAATGTGTTTTACCTTAAGCATATCGCCTCGCCTGATGGTAACGTCAGAGATGGTGACTGCATAGTCGCCTTCTTTTTCTTTTTGGCATTATGTGACGACAGCAGCATGTAGGAACCTGAAGTGTCAAGCAATGAGGCATGTTGCATATGTCTTTAGACATCATAATAATTGATGTGAGGGTAGCAACCATTCTGAGGTAATCAGGGCTTCGGGGCTACTATGCATGAGGTATGCCTTAGTAGCCCCCCCCCCCCGCCAAAGTGATGAGTCTGGTGTCCTGTCCAACAACCCATAGGCTACGGTGGTAACACAAGCATCAGTGGATAGCAAGAAAACTGGCCCCGTGTGTGGATATTTTTTAAAGTCAGAACATCATCATCATCAACAATGGTCAACTCATCTTTACCTAAATCTAAGGCTCCCACAGTATTGTCTGTACTAGGTCCGCTCGACGAGGACTTGGCCTTGCCTTTCGTCAGTTCCCAATCACCTTTGTCGTCGGTCAACTGTGTCCAGCCACAGTTGCCATCGTCGAAACTACAATAATGGATCACCGACTCTGAAACGATGTGCGACCGAAAAGGATGAACCTAGTGTCAAGAAAGATTCCAGTTTGCCTGTCTTTGGTGTTCTGTATCAATAATTTTGGGGTTGAAATCTTGTTCCATGACCAGCACAACACGCCTCGCTGGCAATACCCTTGGTTCATCGGGTACAAAAATCCGCGTTTGAAGGATGGCGGACCTAATCATCCTCGCCAGATCAAAATGATTGCAGAGAGCAGAGATCTTCAATGTGGGACAATGCTATATAATCTAACATTAGAGAGCTTGACAAATACAATAGGAGCAGTCAGCCGCGCATATTGCCAACAGATGGCAGCAAAGTTCTAGCGGACCAATGTACAGGAAAATCTACGTGATAGCTGCTCGATCAACAATGACTGGGTCCGCTATATGCATTGAATTGGGCCGTAGTGACACCTATTGGTCAACTCGCTGACAGCTCCTATTGACAACGAATACTGATGCGTGTTTCATGGGATTGACCACGTGCATTTTGAATTTGCTTGTATCGACAAACAGATGCCTATTCCTAAAAGTGATAAGTGGCGGATCTGAAATTTCAATTTTCAATTTCAACTTCAATTTCAAAATTTCAAAATTCAACTTCAATTTCAAAATTCAAAATTTCAATTTCCATAGCGAAACCTTACCTAAACAGGCTGGTCGCATCCCTGACCACACTTCAGAGCGACACAGACGGGTGGGGCTGCCCACTAGTGTGGTCACAATGTCATTGCTGTTGTTCTTACATGTGTATGTTGACCTGTACATGTCCGGTTCCGCGAAAAGCATACCACCCACTGGAAGATCGGGGTGGCGACAGAGACGTTGATCTGAAAGTAGCAAATCGGTTAACATCGTGTGAAGCTGATCAGTCCTCTACTGTGGAGCCGCTTCTCGGTGTATCAGAGAAGAAGTCATCGGCAAATAAAACCATGATTCGATAATCATGTATTGTCTTAGCTTCTTACATGTAATTCGAAGTATTAAAAAATCAAGGTTCAGCAATGTATCACCACGCAGTTTTTACAAGTATGGCAAGGTTCCACGAGAGAATGGAAGGTAGGCCTACATGTACACAAGGTATTCATCGCCCGGTTCGACGGTCCCGCCATCTTGGATTTTTTGCAAACTGCACATGCGCATTACATCTGGTGGGCAAATTCGTATCTTCCGACCAATCATGCGTTGCCCACCAGATATACCTGAAGTGCGCGCGCATAAAATCTTCGCAGAAACCAAGATGGCGGCGGAGGGGCGTCGAAACTATGTGGAACATGCTGGAGGGATTTCTACTTCGATCGTCATAATCTCGCGAGAAAACACTCTAGCGGCGAGAATGGAAACAAATGCCATGGCCAACACGCCACCAAGTGCCATTCTCAACTTAGAGCTTGAAACTTTGCCAGATTTCAATCTCTAATGTCATACATAAGCGGCCATATTGAAATGGAAGGATATGGGATGCGGCGCGCCGATTACGCAGACTGGCGGAGTGTTCTTCCGCTAAGAAATAGTTCGCTAATTTTTAGTATTGAAATGACGAAAATCACACATTATATGATCATTTTG
>NMRB01003658.1:13898-25635 GCA_002633025.1 Notospermus geniculatus | reverse complement strand
CGAATCGCGTTAGGTGTGTCCCTACCCTTATACCTGCCGCACACGAGTGCAATTTTGTCTCCGACGTTGCCTCCATAGGAGATTTTTGTCTCAGCATCCTGTCACCGCACACGGTGCGTCACCCGCCGCAGACGAGTGCAAATTTGTCTCCTGTAGATGCGGCGTGACCATGGTGACGTCATTCGTCACCGAAAAAACCGGGACGAATGGACACATGCTTGACGTCATTAATATAACAATGTCATCATGACGCTATAAAATGACGTCACCACGTCTCTTGATTGGTCAGAATGTTTTGCATCCGTCTCCGCCTCCGCCTCCAACCACCGCACACGATGACAACGTTGCCTCCATAGGAGATTTTTGTCTCCTCCGATCAAACATGTTTGATCTGCTTTGGAGGCAAAAAAATCCGTCTCCGCCTCCGTCTCCGACCACCGCACACGATGACATTTGCACGTAGGAGGCAAAAATCTCCATAGTTGGAGACAAAATTGCACTCGTGTGCGGCGGGTATTAGGGTAGGGACACACCTGACGCGATTCGCATGCGATAGGGCAATGCTTTGTTTGGGTGCAGTCTCGGGGCTCCTCGGAAGCATCATAAGAAGGGCCTCCGAGCCTTATTTTCTCAATTTTGCGTGCAGTTAGTTAGATTTTTTGCGTCAAAAATTCGAGATTTCGAGCCACTTTTCATAACCCTTAACAAGTTCTCTGAAATATCATTGAGAGAACGGCGATGACGAGTCGGACACTGTGTTTGGGAGATAAAAATATGACCTTTGTAAGCGCAATTGGTATGAACATCGTATTGTCACGAGGTGTATAGAATATTGGCCGAGTTATCAGACACAATTCTGGTATAGACCTATGTTATTCATTGAAGGTGAAGTTAGGAATAAATCATTACCATTAAGGAAATCCCACATGTGATGACATTTAAAGAACACCTAAATCATCATTACCATAACCTCACCAACAGGCTACTTTTGTCTTCAAACCCTAAATTAACCAATAGAGTTTTGGTAGCGAGGTACATTTATATTTTTTAGTTTGTACCGTGTATATAGTGTAATTTATAGATATGAATATCACATTTTGGATTTGCTCGTTTCTTTGGTTCTATAAATTAACCAATTTTTTCATCATTCCTCTCTGTTGGCTGATGAGGGGCATTAATAAAACTTTGAGTTGGAATGGCCAGATCCATTGTCCTCATTGTCGTCACAGTTGTTAGGGGATGATGTCAGGACATTTTTTATTGGCCATTGATGGCCGTATTTCATATTCGATCACACCGAAATTAGACCCTGCAGTTCTTTGGCGAATCTAAAACCCGTCATGTACATAATGGAATCTCATTTGACACATCTATAGTTAAAAAATGGTGATATGGCCATCATCATTAGTTTCAAAATGGCAATATCGCAATGCTCCAGATCGGTTCTCAGTTCATTGAAAACCGGATCGGGAATAAAATCAGTATGGCACCTCCATCTCATAGATGGCTGGAGGGGGCGGGGTGGAGGTTTAGAATGCTTATCCACACGTGTGGTATCCATACGCAGATGTGTACGTCACTGGCGTAAGAAAAGCGTTAGTTTGTACGAAGATGGAAAGTAGATCGTAGAACGTTTGAAAATGAAATGGTCCATGGACCATGTGCTCACCCGTTTGGACACAATAGTGTAATGACAGAGAGAGGTACCCGGTATATCAGTTATATGAGCAATCTGGGTAAGTCATTCCCAAGTTGTAGGACTTCAAAATTGAACTTCAATGATTTTCAGTTTATGCCACCTGGCGGCCATATTGGATGTCAAATCGGGCCAAAACTTCACATGCACATAAAGGTCATCTAGAGGGAGCCACATAGCACATTTGAGTGCTCTGGGTCAAGTCGTTCCTGAGTTATAGCACATTTGATGATGTTTGGGTTACGCCACCTGGCGNCTATTATTTCGGAATCTTCCGACCATTCTATAGCGACCCTTATTCGCCATTATTGCGCAATCTTGCGCCCATTCCATACTCACCCCAATTCGCTATTATTGCACAACCTTTTGCGCTCGACCACCACAGCCCTTACTGTGTGAATACCTTATGACATAACCGCGACCCACGCCTGGCGTGCCCATACACGCGTGCAAATACCAGAACATGGCGGAGTCCTCTCACCAGCGAAAACCTGGCAAGCAAAGATCGCTCAAACAACCCTAACCAAGCCTCGAGACACGAAAAAACCGCATCCCAGCGAACCCCGCAACCATTATAAGATCACCAGATGTCTAGCGCCCCAAAAGAGCACGCCAAACCGCCGGAAAACGGGGAACACCGGGACGAGGCAAAAACACGTCCGACGGCGAGGCAGCGAGAAAAGTTATGACGTCATGGATTCGGTTCGTGGTTTCACTTCGGGTGATACATGTACATGTATATGTACCAAGTTTCAGATCAATAGCCCCAGCGGTTACAAAACGTGCCCTGCTAACGGACGACGGACGACGGACGCTGCACCAGAGCTCACGGATGAGCTAAAAATTGTTACCTTACATGTACGTAGAAAAAATAAAGCACAAAAAACGGCACACTGAAACTTTATAATTCAATCGATCTTCACAACGGAGACGACTTCGCGAAGATCGGAGACGACTTGGATTATACAGGGTGTTTCAAAAAAAGTTGTCACCTCTAATCTCCTAGAACCAAAACCCATGAATATTTTTGGCTCAGATTTGGTATGTAGATAGGTCAGGATGTATGGAGGTGCTGGAGGAATTTTGGCTCTGACCGCTTCATGCGTGGATGAATAAGAGGCCTCGGACTGAGCAGGTGCAAAATGCAAAAAAGGGACGATTTATTCAGAAAGCAATGAAACATTTATTTCATTTGTTGCGTAGGCTACAGAATTTGCCAGGATTACTGGAATCTACCTTCCACATGGCCATTCAGAAGGGTTTGCAGAGTTCCCTTCAGCCCAATCATTGAAATCACCTGCATTTCGGACCCTTTTACTTTTGGGGTCACTGTTCCGTCATAACAAGACACCATCATGCAAATATTACATAAACTTATGAGTATGTCTACACCTTTATACCTCCATGCTAGCAGCTTACAAAATCTGAGCCAAAAATATTCATGGGTTTGGGTTCTAGGAGATATTTTAGAGATGACAACTTTTTTTGAAACACCCTGTATTGTTCAGTTTTCTTTGATACACAAGTCGGCCGCGGTGGCTCACATCAGACACTTCTGAAGAAAATCATGCTGTCATTTCCTAACAGGGTATAGAATTGATGATATGAATAAATTGCTTTTACTTCAGATTTGTGCAGCATAGCGTAGTGCATTTGTACTACAAAATACTCCTTGAACGTCATGTCGTTGAGGCATTAACAATTGCACAATTGCACGTAGTTCTTTGGATGATGGCAATCAAAGTTTTTTAAAACAATGTTTAAAACAAGGTGAGTTTAAAACTTAAAAACAAAGTTTAAAACCAAGGTTTAAAACTGAGTTCCTTGTGGACGTTTCGCCCACCTTTTCGGTAGGCGTTTTCAACACAAACGTCCACAAGGAACTCAGTTTTAAACTTTGTTTTTAAGTTTTAAACTTTGTTTTAAAAAACTTTGAGTGCCATCATCCAAAGAACTACGTGCAATTACTACAAAATACATGTACATGTACAAGTAAAAAGCACTTGCATGTACTCGTCTTTGTCCATATATGACCCATTGACCCATGAGTTTTCTTAATGACCATTTTCTGTCTGAGCATGCTGAGCAGATTACCCGAAAAAGGGTCAAAATTAGTTGACGAGACTAAAGGGCTATTTATACTGTCGCCGTCTTTATTATGTCTCTATTCTTTCGGGAGAGACGGGGTCTGATAAGGGGCAAGTGAGAGAGTTTCTCCGATTTTATACTGGTCAACACCTGATGCAAGTGTGAGAGGGTTCTCTGTCCAAGTTGAATTACCAAAGGAAATGGTTGACGGATCGTATAGGACCCAGGTCTTCACTTCCAACGCCGAGACAACGTTGGATGGAGTGCTCTACCTGATTTTTGGTGAGTGTATGCGAATAATGATCCTTTCAGTCATAAATGCCTGCTTTTAAACAAGTTTAGAGCCACGGTGGTGGTGGTTCGGGCCTCCGACTATCGGTCAGTGGTTCTCTGGTTCGAATCGCACTGGGCGTGAGACTTTGGTCAAGTCTCTTCACCTTACTGGCCTCTCTCCACCCAGGTGTAAAAATGGGTACCGGTCAGAAATGCTCGGATTGTAGCGCTGAATGAGCAGCTCGTCTGAGTTCTACTGAAAGGTTTCAGGATAGACTGGGGTTAAAGTTGTTGATATCAGACTATAAACCCAAAATTTACAACTTTTAAGTCTTTTTAAATCGTGCTTATGCTATGACACATGGGTCCGTATTTTAGAATGCTCCTCAGCGTATTAGGAGTTCCTCAAGGATATTGTTCTCCTGTTGAGAACAATAGCCTTGAGGAACTCCTTTACGTTGAGGAGTATTCTAAAATACGGGCCATGGTTTCCTTCCAGGTTCTCTAGGCATGCTTGGCCACTTGGTCACACTGGTAACCTTCCTGAAAGGCGATGTGGTCAAGTCACCGAAACACGTCCTGCATGTCCACTTCACCCTGGCGAATATCGGTGTCATCGTTCTCTTTGCACTGCCTGGCCTTTCACTCATTAGCGGAAGGTACAGTAGGCCTTTCTGTTTTAATGCTTAAAAATGGGACTTTCTAGCTGTAGTTAGTTGTTAATAATAACATAAAGACATCAAACCCATAAACAGATCTGATAAAGGTTTCACTTGAGCACACTCTGTTTTTTCTCCGATGAGTTCCAGTTTTTCTCACCAGATGGCTCTTATCACCCTGTAATTTTTCCATGTTAAAACAATATTTCTAATCAAATTTGGGCCTTGGTGGCCGTAGCATACAACAATCCACTAGCCCTGAGCCCAAATGTGTGAAGAATGACCAATTCATAAAGGTGCCAGGGCTGGATAAACCTGTTGGTCACATCCCTGTACATATGTATAGTAGCCTTAGTATCTAAATGTGTAACAGATCACCCGATCGACACATTGTGCGCGTGGGTACTCTGCTAAATGTTCCATATCACAAGAACTACTGAATGGAATTGTATGGAATTTTCACACATCATGGAGAAGTCCCATAGCTATCGTTATTGGAAGAAGTTTCATTGAAAACTTCTTTGGGTATGACGTTTTTCTCAGAATGTCGCTAACCAAAAGCGAAACTTTATGGGTTTGATGTCTTTATGATAATAATAATATGAATTTATTTGATACATTAAAGATACATAGAAAAAAGGGCTGTTGTATACGCAGTTACAAAATTGCCGCGACGGTTCTTCTCAGTTTTTCTTATAACACTTTCTGTGGTGGTTTTTGGCATCTCACTCGCTACTCTCTTCTTTACGGAGAGGATGACTTTATTCCGTCTCTTTTCCAGATGGATGTTCGGTGACGAAGCCTGTAACATATACGGCTTCATAACCTTCTTTTCTGGTTTATGCGCCATCGGTTTCATAGCAGCGCTGTCCTTGGAACGTTACCTTGCTATTTGCCGGACCGAGATCTGTAAGTAGGCTTTGCTTACTACTGCAGGAAACCGAGTCTGAAACCCGCAACACAAGAGGAAATTTTCTTGCTCATTGAAAGCAATTTTGTGGAAAGCAACAAAATTGCTCCGGCCCGTTAGTTGATTTTTTCAATGGCAAAAATGATGTCATCGCTTCTTGAGCGCAACCTGCTCCGATCAAACACGTTGGATTTTAAAATGGCATTGCCTCGTGTGCGTCGAAAATAAAACGTTTGCTTGCAATGGGCCGTATATTGCATTGAGCAAGAAAATTGCCTCAAGAATGTTTCTTTGATGTCAACAAAGTAGGGGACAGATCCTTCCATGTTAAAACAATATTTCTAATCAAATTTGGGCCTTGGTGGCCGTAGCATACAACAATCCACTAGCCCTGAGCCCAAATGTGTGAAGAACGACCAATTCATAAAGGTGCCAGGGCTGGATAAACCTGTTGGTCACATCCCTGTACATATGTACAGTAGTAGCCTATCTAAATGTAACAGATCACCCGATCGACACATTGTGCGCGTGGGTACTCTGCTAAATGTTCCATATCACAAGAACTACTGAATGGAATTGTATGGAATTTTCACACATCACGGAGAAGACCCATAGCTATGGTATAAAACAATAGGAGCTGTCAGCGAGTTGACCACTAGGTGTCACTAGGGCCCAATTCAATGCATCTAGCGGACCCAGTCATTATCGATCGAGCAACGATCATAATAGATTTCCTGTACATTAGGTCCGCTAAGACTGTGCTGCCATCTGTTAGCAATATGCGCGGCTGACTGCTCCTATTGGAAGAAGTTTCATTGAAAACTTCTTTGGGTATCACGTTTTTCTCAGAATGTCGCAAACCAAAAGCGAAACCTTTATGGGTTTGATGTCTTTATGATAATAATAATTAATATGAATTTATTTGATACATTAAAGATACATAGAAAAAGGGCTGTTGTATACGCAGTTACAAAACTGCCGCGACGGTTCTTCTGTTTTTCTTATAACAATTTCTGTGGTGGTTTTTGGCATCTCACTCGCTACTCTCTTCTGTACGGAGAGGATGACTTTATTCCGTCTCTTTTCCAGATGGATGTTCGGTGACGAAGCCTGTAACCTTTACGGCTTCGTTACCTTCTTCTCTGGTTTATGCGCCATCAGTTTCATAGCAGCGCTGTCCTTGGAACGTTGCCTTGCTATTTGCCGGACCGAGATCTGTAAGTAGGCTTTGCTTACTACTATACTACTGCAGGAAACCGAGTCTGAAACCCGCAACACAAGAGGAAATTTTCTTGCTCATTGAAAGCAATTTTGTGGAAAGCAACAAAATCGCTCCGGCCCGTTTGTTGATTTTTTCAATGGCAAAAATGATGTCATCGCTTCTTGAGCGCAACCTGCTCCGATCAAACACGTTGGATTTTAAAATGGCATTGCCTCGTGTGCGTCGAAAATAACGTTTGCTTGCAATGGGCCGTATATTGCATTGAGCAAGAAAATTGCCTCAAGAATGTTTCTTTGATGTCAACAAAGTAGGGGACAGATCCATTAACTAAAGCATTGGTCCATGTAGTAAATCGAGTCCAGGCATTTCAAAGGAATCGCAGTGAGGCAGCAAGCGTCTCCTCCGAGTTGGTATAGGCTATCCTTGACAGCATTTTTTATGCAAGCAAGCCCCATCGAGCCCAATTCCGCTACCAAGTATTATCAAGATGTTTGACATGTATTTTATTGACCCCAGATGCCCGCCTAACAGCAGGACACATGCATCTTTTGGCCGCACTGATCTGGGGACATGGCCTCTTCTGGGCGATGATGCCGGCAACAGGAACGTGGAGCCGGTAGGTAAAACCGCAAGGAACTAAGGGTGTGCCTCCGAATTTCTCACAGTATTCATTCAAGACGGCCAGCAAACTGCTTTATACGGTGTCCCATTGAGCTCATTGCATTTTTTCCGAGGTTTGATTCTTGGGAGTTTGTAAAATTTTTAGAAGGTGAAAACATTTCCTCCGCGATGAAAACCCTTTCCACCGCGGTGAGAATGTTTCCACCACGGTGAAAACGTGTTTTCACCGAGGTGGAAACGTTAGCGCGGTGATAACTTCTAAAGATTTTACAAACCCCCAAGAAAAATAATCAAATCTCGGAAAAAAATGGAAAAGCAAATATTTTTCATCAATGAGCTCTATATGGGCCACCGTAGTTTTACGTTTGTCGGCTGCATCGCCGAGTGATTTTCAATTTATTTCGCTTCATCAGATTTGCATACGAGCCTGGTCACATGACCTGCAACCTTGATTGGACGTCAGGGGATGCCAGCCACGCTTCCTTCATCAGAACCATCACAGTAGTCTGCTTCGTTATACCGTTTATGGCTGTAGCCGTCTGCTTGTCCCTTGCCAAAGTGGCGGCCGAGACGGCGGAGGTGGATGAAAATAAGGACCAAATGCCGGAGAAACAACTGGTGAAGGTAAGACAGCGATGCGCATCATGAGGTCAGATTCAGCGTTGTATTGTATTTGTACCGGATTTTTCCATCAGGGTTGAAGCCAAAGCCTTAAGGCCTGTATCCACTACAACGGTTTGCGGTGCGGGAGCGATTTTCATAGGCAATTGGGATAATTAACACGCCATGTATTGTAAACCATCGAAGGATTATCCAAAACCCTGTGAAAAAATCCCCGCGCGGCAAACCGCTGCGGTAACCCGGACTAGTGGATACAGATGCTCCTCCTCAGCCATGTTCCTCACTTGGATGGGTTTTTACCTGCCCTTGCAAATGCACTAGGTATCGGGTGTCCCAAAAATGTGAACCGCTTTTTGACAAGAATTTTCTCAGCGATAGATAAACCGAATTCATTGGAATTTTTAATTTTTCACAGAGTAACCTCAGGGTACCATCAACAAGTCTGCAAAATATCTAAGAGATCGGTCACACATTGTGCGAGTATTGTCGAATTCAAAACAACATGTCAAAAAATCCAATATCAGAGCTAATGCAATGTGACCTTCATCATGTTCAGGCACGTGTTGACATGCCGTTTTGAATTTGACAATGCTCGCATAATTTGCGCCCGATCTCGTAGATATTTCGCAGACTTGTTGATGATACCCTAAGGTTACTCTGTGAAAAATTCCAATGAATTCGGTTCATCTGTCGCTGAGAAAATACTTGTCAAAAAAAGCGGTTCACTTTTTTTGGGACACCCGATATACAGGCACCACAGCTTACTGTCATGACTGTCCCGTTTCCACTACAGCGTTTGCGGCGAGCGGTGCGGTTTTCACTGGAAAGGCCCGTTTCCACTAGAGCGGATTCTGCCGCGTCTTGCGGCGAGCGGAGCGGTTTTCACAGGCATTGGGATTATCCAGGAAGGATTATCCAAGCCCTGTGAAAACCGCACCGTTCGCCGAAAACCGCCGCGGAATCCACTAATCCTTTGAAAACCTCGCCGCAAACTTCTGCACGCGGAAACCGGTGTAGTGGAAACGAGGCTTAAAGGCCTGTTTTCACTGCAACGGATTCCGCTGCGGTTTGCGGCGCCGGAGCGGTTTTCACAGACATTGGGATAATTAACACGCCATGTATTGTTAAACCATCGAAGGATTATCCAAAACCCTGTGAAAACCGCTCCGGAATTCGTTGTGGTGGAAACAGGCCAATTCATACTTCTCCGTTTTGCGCTTTGCGCTTGTCCGTTCCCTATGTTTATGGGCATGGTACCAACAATAAAATTACTGTTTCTACCACGCACTCACATACATAACAAACGGACAAGCGCAAAGCGCAAAACGCAAAGTCGGAACCTCGCCGCAAACTTATGCAAGCGGAATGCGCTGAGTGGAAACGAGGAGAACTCGCATCATGGTTCAGTTTTCTTTTGCAAACGTGTGATACCCCAACGTGACATGAGCAGTGTGCCGTAACGAATAAATTAAACGAGTTCAACTCAAGTTCAATTATCACTTGTACAATAGATTACGATTGCAATCTTCACATTTTCAGATAACTGGATTCACACTTGCGATGGCACTGCTGACGTGGTCACCCTGTGCTTTCAACTGCATGTACTCTGCCATGATGGGAGGCGATAGGAATCCGTCAATCCTCAGGGTGGCTCTCCCTGCCCTAGCGGCCAAGGCTGGAACCTCTTTCATCTCGCTCATCTACCCCTCGCTGAGCCCACAGTTCCGTAAAGCGTGTATTCGAGTTTTTGGTTCCGATAAAAAGGATAAGTAGATGGTACCGAAGAAGTGGACTAAGAATACTTATAATGTTCGTTATCGAAGAAAACAATCCGTACAGCCTTCAAAATGGGCACATCTATCGTCAAAGCAATATGGTAGGCCTACTCCGAAAGCCTTTGCATAGGCAAGCTCTCTCATCCCCAGAACGTACGTATCGTATATACATTCTGGGGATGTGATAATACATCACGCAGCTTGCCTATGCAAAGGCTTTCAGTGTCGAAAAATTGTAACTTTAGGTACAGTCATGACTTTGTATAATGAAATTATAATGAGAATGTTTGCAGTTTTTGTACACAATGGGAAATGTCATAATTATAAAGACAATGTTTATATCTTTAGAAAGAATCTTTAGTCTTAAAAAGAATCTTTATTCTTACTAATATGTTTAGCGCACATTTTGCGAACCTGCGCCAAAGGCGCCAAGTGGGTGGATCTGGGCCTCCTTCCCCTAAAAGTTTTAAGATAAATGCTTTGAGGTACGTTTTCTGGTCAATCATGAAGAAAAGGGGTTGGAGCCGAAGGGGTCTGGGGTTGTCCTCCAGAAAAAAATTGGACCCTCGATCACGCCTCGGTAATTTGATAAGGAAAGGGGAAGGTAAGGTGAGGGCGATCCCAGGGGGACAGCTGTGCTGTGGTAACCAGGCAACCTGACGAACACGTTGTGAACGTGAGAAGAAAATGATTACTTAGAACAGGTGCTATATATCATGAGTGTGGCAGTGTTAGTGTCAGTGTTAATGTGAGACACTTCACTTTGCCGACAGCTGTGTGACGTCACTGATCGTTGTCGGCTGACCGACGACAGAACTTGGCAGCATCGAAAGAACGGACTGAACAGCCGGCTGCTGGAAAGGAAAGAAACGAGATGGAACCATTCATTGTTGGCATTCTCTATTTGGTCATTGGTAAGTTTCAAATTTGGAAGTCTGCAGTTGTGAGCGTGATTGTACATGTATATTTCAGTTTTTAATAGACAACTGAATTAGACGTACCGTATCTAAAATTGAGAGACAACTGAGTAGCACTCTCTCAATGCGTAGTTGACCCATTGCCGTCTGTCCTATTTCCCCCGTTCGCTTTTGCGCATTTCACATTTCAAATACATGTACTTCGACGGCAGGTGAGTGATCATCGCGGACTGACAGTGGTCACTCAAAGGCGTTTTCCTTTCGTTTGGAAAGGGTTCGTACCACGAAATTTTTGAGGGAGACGCATGGGTAAAATAATGTGTGCTGTGGATAGGCCATGAGTTGTTTTTGCGTGATGTTTGTTTATTAGAAAGAAGTATTTTTGTGTCCTTTTCGTGCATAGGGGCGAGACTAATCGAAGTAACCACTTGGCCAATCATAATCGGGCCGATTCATTAGCGCTGCAGCAATATGTATTTCCAGTGTAAGGGATATGGGTGGGGTTCTACTCATTACCGCTAATCGTCTCAAATATCGCATTCGTGATTGGCACGATCAATTAGTGGCAATTTCTCTTCGGTTGCAACTAAATAGAGATCGCGCGGGATGAAATAGACTCAACTAGGTCTTATACATGCACTCTAGGCCTAATGTTGTTTATCATATCATCAGAAATAGATAAGATCTATTTATCTATTTTTGATATCAGTTACATGTATTTAGAGTTAAGTATTTTGCAAGTGCGCTTACGATGTCTCAAAATACCGGATTAGGCCGACCCGGCGGACGATAAGCATAAGGACCGTTTCCACAACAGGCCTTTCCGCCGCGGGTTCTGGTGAAGAGTGCGGCTTTCACACGTTTTTTTCGCGTGTAAATTATCTCATGCCTGCATGTGAAAACCGCTTGCTGCGGTGGAAAACGCTCTGACTGGTAACGGCGCGGGGCGGACGAG
>NMRB01003657.1:44892-56298 GCA_002633025.1 Notospermus geniculatus | reverse complement strand
ACTACATATGTCGGATTCAATTTTCTCCACCCCAGTGGTTTGGAGATATTCAAGATAAACTGCTGTCCATTTACTTTTGGCCATGAGTGTACATGTACACCCTTAAGGCCTGAACCCACTGTCGCGTTTTGCCGCCGCGGATTCATCACTGCCCGACACATCCTTTGTTATTTTCTCGGTCCGCTGCCTTTTAACAAAGCATTTTCTGCCGCTGCGGGAAAACGCGTCAGTGGGTTCGGGCCTTTAATCATAAGTAAATGCACAACTAATAAACTTAAATATTTCCCAAAATCTTCGGTGGATTTAGGCCTACTTTTGCTTTTTACAGCATATATTTAGGGCCTTAAGACACATTTTGAGACAAAAGTTACATTGATTTTTGATACAAAGAGAAGGCAAGCACAAAAATTGACACACAATATATGATAAATAAAAAGGCAATTTCCAGAATGTTTGCGAATTTCCGACCCCAACCGGGGTCTTCTTCAGGCTGGAACTTTACAATCCGAAACTCTAGAACAGACTGAGCTGAAACCCAAATGTAGATCTGAAGTATCCCATCCAAACAGGACGTGACAGCAATTAAGGAAACAAAAGAGTACAAGCCCCAAAAGTTGGTTGTTCAACCAAACAGAAATGTAATTAGTGAATGTAAGGCTTGATTAGGCTGAAGGGAAGGGGGTTTATAGAATATAGCTTGGAGGAATTAAACTAACATTATACAATTATACTAACAGTATAATTCCCCCCAAGACTATAGTAAGAGTAATTTGTAATTGAAACAAATGTATGAGGAAGTGATAACAAATTAGGCCTATAAAAAGAAATGTAGAGCAAGATAATAAGAAACGAAGAGGCAACAGTAAAGAAAGGCGTAAAAGATTAACAAGAAAGGAAGCCTAGGTGAACGGCGACTACAAACCCCTGACCAACGAAAAATTAGAAACAGACAATGGAAGACAAAGGCCTAAAAAAGTATGGAACCCTGTCCTCCAAGGAAAAGGGTCTACTAAAGGGAAAAAGGGGTTGCAAAGCACTGACCAGCGAACAAAATAGGAGAAGAGCAATGGAAGACACGGCCTAGTAAAAGGACCCCTGTCCCCCGGCCCTGTCCTCCAAAGCAACGGCCCTACTAAAAGAAAATAAAGGGGGAAGGAACCCCATGCCAAATCTTTTTTGGCCCTGACACTAAGGGGAAGCTGCGACGTTATCAGAAACTCAGCACCTGGTGTTGAGGCCTGAGCACGGGTGTTAGAACCTATAGCTTCGTGTACATGGCTTTCTCGTAAAGCGTGATGACCATATATGGCAAACGTGGTGGTCAGTTTGCGGTTTGCGGTCAAAAACCGGGAGCACTAAATTAGAAGTTCACAAAAAAGTATTCTCCCCGCAGATTCAACCTTGATTAGGTGAGAAGTAACGCTAATAAATTATGTAATCATTTTTTTTTATCCATGGAGAATAAACGGTGATTTTGACTTTAAACCTGTTTTCAATACAAATTCATTCCTCTTTTGGCATTGTTCGCCTTTTATAATTTGTGTGAATGGGAGGTACGTTTTATTGTATTTCATTGTGTAGGTCTACTCGAAACGGGAGACATTCGTTAGAAATGTTGGCAAAGAGATTCTTCATTAAACAATCAGCATTAGCTTAGTGAGAGATCCCTCTACAAAGTTATGTAATGATTTTTTAAGATAGTACTTTACAGCCAAAAACAATGGCATGAAACTTTGATGTGGGCGTACACATGGATTTTCGGCCTATTGTAAGTTCATGCTAAATAGGTATAAAGAGGAAGGGCCTAGCGCCTTATTTCCAGTTGTTACCGCTTGGTGTCAGCAGCGCATGGGACCTCACAGCTCATTAAAATTGAGAATAATATCGTCTTCTAACACCCGTGTGAGGGGGTGATAGTTTCAAGGGTCCACATCCACCATAACTCTGTTTTGAGGACGGTCGTCTCATTTGGACATGTCTCCAGAATGGTGAACAACAGGTCCTTGATAGAATGTCCTGGCAGTTTGAAATGGGCATAGAGTAATGAGCAGTCACGGTCATCTTCTATCCCCCGCCGGATGTTGGATTTGTGGTTGTTCATCCTTCTCCGGAAACACATGGTCTGTCCGACCTTGGAGGAATTACAATAGGGATCGGCGGTGGCGATGATGAAACCTTTGAAGTGACCTCGCTGTTCCTCCTGTCAGTATAATTCCTCCAAGATCCGACGAACTGGTTGACTGTAGGGCATCTGGTACAGGTGATACAGTAGACAACGTTTTTGCTGTCACAATCTGTGGGGCTCCTCAGGCGGAGTTGATGCGGCATGGAGAATACGCGGAATTCCACGGAAATCCGCCAAGAATCCGAAACTGTAATTATAGCTTTTAACAATGAAATAAACTATGCACTGGCCTTAACACATGCACGGTATAATAATAATGAAAAAACAAGGCCAAGCAAAGCAGTTGGAATGCGGCCACAGCGGCATTGTTTCTGTAGCCCAACCACCTTGCTACCTCTTATCTAGGCTAGTGCCAATATGATAAGAGATAAGGGGAGGGGACGGGAGGAGATGATCTACGTGACAAGTTTCACACCAGTTAATAGCACTGTATAAACTGCAGACCACCAATTATGTCTGGCGGAATTCCGTGGAATTCCGCCTTTTCTCCATGCCGGAGTTGATGGGACTTTCCGGTGGATGAGCTGGTGATGTGGGACTGGGATGGTAAGGAGATGCAAAGTTCGCATTTCCGACCCCTTTTAGGTCCTTTCCGTGAGCATGGGTCACAGGTGGGCTTAGCCTGTTGGGTGTCCGAGGTGGGGACGTTGGCTCTTAGGTGACATAAGTTCTCGGGCGTCAGCGAGTAACTAGTGGCAAACTAAAAACATCCAGATCCGGAAAATCGGATGTGTTCAACTTCAGCGACGAGTTGACAACTGTATCCTGCTGATTCCCCCCCCCCCCACAAGTCCGACATCCCACATATCCGACGTCCCACAAGTCCGACATCCCACAAGTCCGACATCTCACAAGTCTGCCGTCCCGCAACTCCGACATCTCATAAGTCCGAAGTACGACAAGTCCGACATCCCACAAGTCCGAAGTACCATAAGTCCGAACTCCCAACCCCTTCTTGTCGGACTTACGGGATGTCGGACTTACGGTACTTCGGACTTATGATAGCTTTCTCTGAACGTCGGACTTTTGATACCTTTCACTAAACGTCGGACTTGTGGGATGTCGGACTTGTGGTGCTTCGGAATTGTGGTGCATTTTTTAAGTGATTTTTCCATTGTCGAACTTATGATACTTCGAACTTTTGGGATGTCGGACTTGTGAAGTGTCGGATTTATGGGGGGACACCATCCTGCTTATCATAGTCGACATAAGCGCGCCCACGATAGCGAGGAACCGGTATACTGAGAAGACACCCAATGAAAATAGCTTTACATTCCACATGACGATGCAGGCCCGGATCCAGGGGGGGGCACATGGGGCATTGGCCCCCCCTATTTTTTGAGGGGCAATGATTTTTTTACTGCATTTTTGGAAAATCGTCTATTATTTCATGTCTAAGATGCTGGGAAATCGCATCTCAGAGCTTTGATTTTTTTCAAATTTTCCCGGGGGAGGCCCCCCGGACCCCCCTTCGTGTGCGCGGACCTGCGGTAAGCGCCAACTGAGGGCTTGCCCTCAGGGTTGTGCCCCCCGTATTTCTAAACCCTGGATCCGGCCCTGCGATGCCATTTTGACTGATCACATGGCGTCGAATCACCACGTTACTTAAAATCAAAAGAAATCTGTGTCGACATAAGCACTGAAAAGACGGCGATAAACTAGTTCCAGGTAGTTGCGACCGATCGGTATTTTTCTACTCGGTGGCGACATAAGTTACCAGTTGCAACTTGTTGACACTATTTCTATCACAGCGTAGGGCGACATAAGCGAGGCTTAAGGCCCCTATTACATAGAGCTATACGTATTCGGTATTCCAGGCACGTTTCGTTGGGCACGCGTATAGTGTGAATCGGGCAAAGTTATTTCCACGAGTGGTTTACATCAGTCTGAACTATTCTGAGGGGTTGGTTCTAAACCTGGCACTGGCACTGGCATCATATTATGGTCATAAATCATGAAAAAAGGTAAATATACGTAACGGTTATTATTTTGGAAGATAATAGGGCCAACCAGTTTAAGGGGCATGTATAGAGGCCACTGAGTGAAGTACCACAAGTGGGACCCATCCAAAAAGTCCAATATCCGTGAGGTATACAAACCTTGATCAGTCTCGCGTTGATTGCTCGGCACACCAACTTCAATTTGTCACAGACAGTTGATTTTGACACACCAAACTGCAACGCAACTTCTCTCATTGATTCCCCCTCATTAACCATATACCAAATAAACATCATAAGCAGTTTTTCAGGGGGTATGGCCTCTCTGCCACCACGCTGGTCCTCAGGCACCAGATCCACATAGACCTCATTTAATATCTCGTCAAATACTGCTTTGCCAATCCTGAAAAATCAAGTTATATTCAGGGTGTCTACAATTTACAAGTCTTAAAAAGTCTTAAATTTGCGGGGAACGCATTAAATTGGACGCTTGAGGACTGACATGAGTCAAAATATAAAAAAACGTCCACAGAAAATGAAGGGGGACGCATGTTTTTCAGCTTTTGTAAAGAAAAAAAAATTCATTGCTTTTTGGACGCATGCAGATGAGTCCACTGAGAAAAAATGGACTCATGGAAAAAATCCTTAGCGCCACCACTGGGTAGGCCTACTGGGCCTATACCTATAGGCCTAGGTAGGCCTAGGGAGGGTAGGCCTACCTGAAGTGGAACCTGAAGTCCCACAGGCTGAATTTTGGCACCACCTCTTCTGCAAATCCTTTTATCTTTGGAACATAGGACCGACGGATAAATAATCCGCTCACAGCTATTAATTTGGTGGTATTTTTAAAAAGGTGAGCATGGTCCTCGCACAGAATTTCAGATAGGAATTCATTAATTCCATAAATTCTAAAACTTTCCAGTTCGTACATCGCGCCGGCGTCCGCCATGTTTGAAGCATGACATGCGGAGTTGAGCGTTCGTTTGAAACTCCCGCTCGACATGCGCAGATGGTGAAAAAAGTGATCACATGATAATCACGTGCAATATTGTCGGAACCCGCACTCTACACTCGAGTACACCAATCGAACTCGGCCTTTGTCTTTACGAGACATTACATCACCTGAGGTTTGGTGCAATCAAACTCCAAGCCAGCACCGTTTCCGACTAATCAAGTAACGTAAAACGCAAAAGAATGACTATAGCTAGAAGCAACGAGCAATTAAAATGTTAACTTAATCACTAATCGTCCATAATCACCGCTGAAATTTGCAGTCCATTTGCAATTTCACAAACCATGGGAGCTGCCATATTGAGTTACTCGAACTACTTTCCACCTAGTCTCGCACAGCTACGCACTTAATGCGTTGCGCTTCCCACTACACATTTTCCAGTGAATTCGATAATTTTTTGCTGTTGTCACGTGAGTGGTTGAGTTTGGTCCTCATTCCACCCGAGTAACGATGTCTGTCACATTTATGACGTCAGAAAAGTAGATAACCGAGGAATTTATGTAGTTCGGGTGCGACCCGACTGGACCGAGCTGAAATTCGAAAGTAGTTCGAGTATCTCAATATGGTAGCTCCCATGTTCTGTGAAATTGGAAATGGACTGCAAGTTTCACCGGTGATTATGGGCGATTGGTGATTAAATCAACATTTTAATTGCTCGTTGTCTCTAGCAATAGTCATTCTTTTGCGTTTTACGTTACTTGATTAGTCGGAAACGGTGGTGGCTTGGAGTTTGATTGCACCAAAGCTCAGGTGATGTAATGTCTCTTAAAGACAATGGAGCTTGTGTAATTAGTGTGTGTGTGCAGTGTACAGTGAGCCATGCATGTACAGACACTGATGGCCATGCCCTTCTGGCTGTCAACCTCACGGATATTGAACTTTTTGGATGGGTCCCACTTGTGGTTCTTCACTCGTTAGCATTTCTCTTGCTTGTCGCGTGGGGGCTTTTCGTTCATGCAGTTCAGCTTTATTGGGCTTTTCGTTCATGCAGTTCAGCTTAATTAGCGGGGAATCCACCATTGCTTTTAAAACTGATTTTGCGTTGCAACTTGCTTGGCAACTGGGTTGCGTTGCAACTGGGCACTCGATCGGCGTAAGGCTTCCGTTACATAGAAGTATACGGTATACGAAAACACCGATTAACAAAGGCTTCCCGAGGATTCACGACCGTGAAGCCATTATTCACCGGCGTTTTCGTATACCGTATACTTCAATGTAAAGGAAGCCTGATGGATCGCTAGACGTGATTTCCACTAGTGGCGAAGATGTGGTCAATTTAAGTCGGGAATCGGTCGGCGACCGGTGTAATATTAGGGAGGTTTCGCAAGCGCCCGGTTAGGCCATACGACGACGTTTATCTATTGTTTGGGTATACCCACACAATAGACAAACGTCGTCGTAGGGCCTAACCGGCCCGGGCGCTTGCGAAACCTCCCTATTATCAGAAGCACCCTCTATTGAGTGCCCGGTGGGGCATTCAATAACAGAACAATCTGTTACAGGATGCCCCGGGGGGCATTTAGTTTTACTAAGACATGATTTTAAATGCACGCCCGTGCACTCGGTTACAGCCTTTTTTTGTGAACATCGAACATTTTTGGCCATTGAACCATCTTTTTAGATGGGGATTTGGCCTAGTGGTTTTAAAAGGCGTGCTGCCCGTTAGTGCTCACTGGCGATTGATGCCTTATGCGAGGGTCCGTGGGTTCGATTCTGGTAGGAAGCAAACTTTATTTCTATTTCATATTCTTTACTTGTATCTCCATTATTTGTGACCCCTCGCATAACATAAAAAAGTTTGGGTTCGGAGATTGTTTGGACTACTCGCAGGGTACTGATGGGCGCGTCGTTTAAACATGGGCCATTGAACCATCTTTTTAGATGGGGATTTGGCCTAGTGGTTTAAGGCGTGCTGCCCCTTAGTGCTGGCGATTGATGCCTTATGCGAGGGTCCGTGGGTTCGATTCTGGTAGGAAGCAATGTCTTTCACCTTAGAAACTCTATTTCTATTTCTTATTCTTTATTATTATTTTTTGTGAACACTGTTATAGAATGCCCCCCCTCCGCCACCACTAAATGACTGTTGATACGAGGTTCAGCCATGTATACGAGGATTAATAGTCTTGGAAGTACAAGTAGACGGAATTTTCAATGCCGTTCAGCTCTCAAAGTGTAGTGTCGTGATCCTTTCCAAGCTAAACTGCAGTAAGTTGCACTACTTACTGCAGTTTAACTTGGGACGGTGTCAGATGCTGCAGTTTAAAGGGAGACATCCGAAAGATATTGCCCAGCGGGCACTCTTTGTTTTTGTTTTGATTAGCGTGGTGTCACGGTCGATTAACAGATGGCGCGGTGCGTTATGGCACAGGCCCCGAGAGAGCTCAGTAAGTACACGTACACGTATATGTATCTAACAAAAAAAACGCTAGTTTGTTGAAAATACACCCCCGAATTCGTGAGCTCGGGGTGTGCATTTAACAAACTAGCGTTTTTTATTAGATACGTGTTCTAAACTTACTGATAGCTCTCTCGGGGCCTGTGTTTTTCTTTTGATTAGCGTAGTGTCACCGTAGATTAATAGATGGGCTATGCGTTGTGGCAAAGAGTGCCCGACGGGCAATATCTTTCGGATGTCTCCCTTTAACTTGGGTAGAAGGCTTGTATTGGAGATACTGCACTTTTAGTACCCTAATATCTTGCCAGATAGTGGTCTGATTGACTCAGTGTTTTAAATGGTAGAATAGAAGCTATCTCAATTTCGCCAAAATTGGAGTTACTGCAGTTTAGCTTGAGAGGGCAGTAGGCCTATTTTATCATGATTGAGTATTTTTGTCGATCAAGCGGTTGAAGGCGTTACGCTTTGCCTCGGGGTTAGGGTTACGTTGTTTTAGGGGTTAGGGTTACGCTGTTTTAGGAGTTAGGGTTACGTTTGGTGGTAGGCTTGAGGTTCGGGGTTGTGGGTTGAGGCCAGGGTTGGGATTGGGGTACGGTTATGTTGGGCTGAGGCGTTAATTCTTTTTTAAAGCAAACATTTTAAGATCTAGATGTAGTCAATGGGACAAAATTTGGATAAAACGGAAAAAGCCCAAATAAAAAAATATCAGTTTTATCAAACAATTCCAACGCGAAACTTAGTTTCGTATATACATGTAATATATGCTAGAGTTCATCATTGTCATAAAGATCGAAGACGGACTTGGATTATATTGTCTACTTTTTGCGGATATAACCCGCCGTGGTTGGTCATCATGACCGCATCAGCACAGGGTATCGAAGAAATCCAGGTGGTGCAGACACTGACGCCAAAAATGTGTGCTTGCAAAAAGACTATTTTAGAATGTTTAAAAAGCACCTAATAGATTAGAAATTGTGCAGTGTCCAAATCTGTTAGAAGGCATTATTTTGAATGAAGAAATGGAATAATTGGAGAACAAAAAAGTTTGTTCGAATCGAAGGTTTGTATACAGAGCTGCTGGACTACACAGCAGAACAACTTATAACTCCCCGCGCCTTACAAAATAAAAGATGTTGATTTTCAAGTTTTTTTCTGATAAGCAATTACATAATTTTGATATTTTGAAATTTCCAAAATTTCGATGCAGAAATGCGACCAACAAGTTTTCCTTTCATATGCAACAAATCGCGTCAAAATTGGTTCGGTAGTATTTGAAATATTTAAGAATCAAGTGTAGATAAACATCTGTCAATGCCTGTACATACGTCTCGTTTAAGGCGGTGACAGACAGGCGCGTAAACAACGCGTCTAAAAGCGTTCAACCAATCAGGCAGGCGGTACACGGACCGGAATAGCTACCGAAGAATCTGATTGGCGGAACGCCTGCAGGGCGCGCCGCGTACGCGCCAATCTTTCACCGGCTCAAAGGCCTGAACCCACTGACGCGTTTTCGCGCAGCGTGAAAACGCACCGGCAGAAACTGCTTTGTTAAAAGGCAGCGGACCGAGAAAATAACAAAGGATTTGTCGGGCTGTGATTAAACCGCGGCGGAAAAACGCCTCAGTGGGTTCAGGCCTGTTTCCACTAGAGCGATTTTGCGGCGAGCGCTGCGTTTTTCACAGGGGTTTGGATAATCCTGCAATGGTTTAACAATACATGGCCTGTTGATTGTCCCAATGCCTGTGAACCGCAGCGGAAACCGTTGTAGTGGAAACAGGCCTTTATACTGTGGTTTCCTCTTGTAGGCCTCGACCATGTCGACGTGCATGGCTTATTTTTTTAGGGTAATTCCTATTATATTCCAAATTGGGCACCAACCAATCAAATTTCGCTCCGGGCCTTTTCTACTTCATGCATTGACTTCTAACAGACGTGCATTACGTCAAATACCGCCAAAGTGTCGCTGTCATTCGAATGAAAGCCGACGAGCTGGAAGGATGGTGAGTGCTCCGCTGGTCAGTACATTAAGTACAATGCTGTAGGCATACATAGACAATAGGGTCACGCCAAGGCCTATACAATGTACATGTAGACCCAACTACCACAGGCGCTCGTGGCGACACACAACGGCAACACTCTAAAATATATATAATATAATATTATATAAATATTGCACGACAAGCCATGGAATAGTCAAAATTATTCAACGGTGAAAAAGATTATTTCACGAGGCGCAGCGTTTCACCGTTGAATAATTTTGACTATTCCATGGCTTGTCGTGCAATATTTATTTTATCATACCTCAACTTCATCAAAATAGGGCACTGGGTATGCCGTGAAATATAGCCATGGAATAGTAAAAATTATCGCATGGACACGTGACGGTGAATGACGCGCCGTGATTGGTCGACGTTGCTTTGAGGTATGATATAATATAATAATATAATAATATAATATAATATAATATAATATAATATAATATAATATAATATAATATAATATAATATAATATAATATAATATAATATAATTAATATAATATATTTTAGTGTGTTGCCGTTGTGTGTCGCCACGAGCGCCTGTGCCAACTACAGGCAGGTACGACTATGAGCTCTGGTATGTTTCGAACCCCACAGCCTTTTGATCATGTGTAAGTGAAGGGGGACGATGTTCCCGACTGAACTGACTATTTGGGGTTCAATATATGGCATCAGGCCTACCGGTAGGCTACCGACTTCATGTCCCGTGTGTAGGGCGTCAGTGCATACAAAATGCATAGATCTATAGAACAGATCTGTGAGTCATATTCATTTGGCAAAAGCTGTTACATAATAATTTTTCAAGTGTGTGGCAGGCTTTAGTGACTAAAGCCGTGGTTACACTACATAGAAATACCCGGTTTTTTTGACACCCGGGTCTAGCCCGGCTCTGAAAAATCCCTCCTGAGGCCCGGTGCCCGTCAACACTACTCAAATTGTGTGAGGGGGACCTAAATTAAGGTCTCCAAAACCCGTTCGAGCTCGGAGGGGATTAGTAGGGAGTTTTCGCAAAGCCCCCGAAACGCCAACGCGAACGCCAAACCCATTGTTCGATGCCAAGAAGAGAGCACCGAACAAAAGGATAGACGTTCGCGTTCGCGTTTCGGGGGCTTTGCGGAAACTCTATATTACATCGCGTTTTTAACAGGTGTGGACAGAAAAAACCCGGGTTCGACACGGGTTTTTTATGTAGTGTAACAAGGGCTTATTTCATGCACTGGTTAACTTTAAACAAAGATGACAAAGGCTACTAAGTTCTTTCTCAATGCCTGTTACTTTTTACAATACAATGTCATGAATAACCAATACAGATCACAACATTTATCTATGCCTATACAGTGACCCATGCATGGCGTATGGTTTGCATTATTAGAGAGGTTAAGATCCTGAACGCGAACGACAAACATGAACGCGAGTGACGTCATTAGGCAGCCACGTGACTAACCCAGCCGCGTTCGAACGCCGTTTCTTGTACATGAATTCCTCTTCCTAAATCTTTTGTCCTGAAGGAGGTCCAGGTGTAACATCTGTGAGTGTTTCTGTAGCTCAGTGTTCCCTAACAATAGACGCGGCCTAGAATGGTTATTGTTGGGTTAGTTGCCGTTTAATCCGTCAGGAGGGAAACAGTAAGAAAAACACAGAAATACGGGGAACAATGATCGACGTTACACCTGACTTAGGTAATCCGAATGAATAGCCTAAGGAGGTCTTGGCTGTGAACCCCATTTTCAAGGAATCAATCCAATAGGCATGATGTAATGTTTGTAGAAGGATCAGTTAGGCCACGCTTAATCATGTCGGTGTCGTAGAATGTCATCCCCCTCCCCCCGCCCCCCGCCC
>NMRB01003657.1:16272-31442 GCA_002633025.1 Notospermus geniculatus | reverse complement strand
GTACCTTCAAAAACATTGGGTAAGCATTTTTCCATGACGTGCCGGACGAAACCAAACAACCGGCATGACCGGCGCGGGGATTTTATGCTTCAAAATATGCCTAAAATGGCACCAAACATCATTTAAAACCTTTTAAAAAATCAAAAAAAAACTTTCAAAAAATTTTTTTTCAAAAAATTTTTTTTTCAAAAAAAATTTTTTGGTCCGTACCTTAATTTTTTTCTGGCGGAAACCCTGTCCAAGGAGCACATACCCCAATATATAAAATACATACATTGTATTACAATCTCAGTACATAGTCACACCAGTGGTTTGAACATTCTAGTTGGTGTTCATGTGATGTGGGCCAGGCCAAAGTGTATTTTTCAATAGCTCCAGCGGTTATGAAACGTGCCCTGCTAACGGACGACGACGACGACGGACGCTGCACCATCGTAATAGCTCACCCCAGTGAGCTAAAAATCAAACTGTTTCCCGACGTCATGATCGCTGAAACAACAAGATTTTTTCCGAGTCACGTCATGGTGTTCATAAATGACGTACGGGACGTCATGACACTGCCCCGTCAGGTGCTGCACTCTTTTGGAGTGATAGAGTCTACAAGAAGGAAAATTCTGACTCCTCTAAGATGGACTGACTAACAGGATACAATTTCTTGAATAATTTGAGAAAATTCCTCCAAAGTTATCAGAATCCTGAAACTATCATAATGGCCTCGTAAGATTATCAGTCAATAACCAAGTGGTGGGGTATGAATTGCACAATTTTTTTATTTTTTTATTTACACCATCAATAAATAAGTTGTACAGGGTCACATAAAAGTTCATCCCAACCCACCACCAAGATTCACACGTACAGTAATTGCACCCAGTGCTGTCAACATTTTGGTCCATTTCTGGGTCCCGACTAAGTTTTTAATGTTTTATTCCGTATTTATTGGTGTACAAAACGCACTGGGATATAAGCCGCATCCTCTGGAAGCCCTTACCAAATCCATAAATAAAGCGCACTGGGGTATAAGGCGCATCCCAAACCATGCACATTTTACAGTAAATATCTTAAGTGAAGTTCCTGGAGCCAGACGCACTGGATCAGGCCGACGCATGGTGTCTCAAATTTGATCATCTGAGCATCTCACTGAGCAGAGCAGACTGTTCTGCCTGTGATTTTCACGTGTTTATATACAGTCTAGTTTTATTTAGCTTTCATTACGTTCTTGGTTTTATAGAAGACAGTTACAAATATTACTGCAGTTTATCTCTTTACTGGATGAATGAAATAATTTGTTACTCCAAAATAGTTTTGTCTTGAGGTTGATTATACTTCTTTTTATTTTTATTTTTATTTCTATTATTTGCATACAGGGTGTACCAGAATTCTTAAAATGCTATAATTCCCTGCCCTGATATTGGTATTCCCCAGGCTGTCAGGCCCCAGATGTTAATGACGTCATTCTGACGATAGTTGGGGGCCATTTCAACATTCTTCATCATGAGTTGATAAGATGCATGGTTGAAAACTACTACCGTGGAATGTCAAAACAGGAGGAGAAGTTGATTAGTGGTGGAAATCAAGCTTCATTTTCAACAAACGGAGGGACTAGTATGATTGTGGATGGCATGCAAGGACTGGATATCATGGTTTCACGGTCTGAAGTGTTATCAGGTTGTTACTCAAAAATAGTTTTGTCTTGAGGTTGATTATACTTCTTTATATTTTTATTATTTGCATACAGGGTGTACCAGAATTTTTAAAATGCTATAATTCCCTGCCCTGATATTGGTATTCCCCAGGCTGTCAGGCCCCGGATGTTAATGACGTCATTCTGACGATAGTTGGGGGCCATTTCAACATTCTTCATCATGAGTTGATAAGAGGCATGGTTGACAAGTACTACAATAAAATGTCAAAACATGAGGAGATAAGTTGATTAGTGGTGGAAATCAAGCTTCATTTTCAACAAACGGAGGGACTAGTATGATTGTGGATGCATGCAAGGACTGGATATCATGGTTTTACGGTCTGAAGTGTTATCAGGTGAACTTTTGGACTGTTTTCCCGCCGTGTGTTGACATTCATGTCGCCTTGGCATTCAGCCAACTTCAATTTCATGACTTGATCGCCGTTGTGCCAGGATTTTTGGACCTTCTAAAACTTTTTGGAGGGAGTGGTGCTTTTGGCCACCCTGATCCATAAATAAAGCGCACCTTCCAATAAGCTGCACCCCCGTTTTTGAGGGCTTGCTGGGGTCAAAAAGCAGCGCCTTGACATGCTGTACGCCAATAAATACGGTACCAGAAACAAGGGCGCAGCAGTTCCCGCATCTACACAGAAACAGACAGAAACATCAACAGCACTGGGAGCAATGACTTGAGAATAGAAAGAGTAAGAAGTTAGAAGGATTTGAGGCAGTGTCCCCAAACTTGAGGCAGTGTCCGCAAACTTGAGGCACTGTCCCCAAACTTGCGGCAGTGTCCCCAAACTTGAGGCAGTGTCCCCAAACTTGAGGCAGTGTCCCCAAACTTGAGGCAGTGTCCCCAAACTTTGCAAAGTACTGTACACCCATGGTGAGGCATATGGTCACTTCCTTCCTACATGTTTCAAAATTTGACAGCTGGGCCTTATTCATAAAACTCTTGGCAGTTAAAGCACGACTCTGTGCATTAGGTGACTCTTTCTCCCTCCCCACCTTGATAAGACTGGTCTCCTGTCCAACCTATATATAGCCAGTGGTAACACCAAGGCTGGACTGATACTATGTTGAAACAAAAATGGCCGCCATACCTTCATCACTTGAGAAGTTCAACGAGCTGTTACAGCGTGACTAACCCTTCATGAGGTAAGGTAACATGCTTCAACTCATTCTTTTATGTGTAGCAACACTCCCAATACCTATATTGGTAACTTATATCATTCAAATAGATAGATTTGAACAGTCTTGTCGAGCATGCATATAGACGTTGCCTAAAGCAGGGGCGGATCCAGGATTTTGGAATACGGGGGNGGGGGGCATCACCATCAGATGCACTGTCAGCCACAGGCTGACGGAGTAGAGTCGCAAGGCGCGGAGCCACAACGGGGGGGTCTGGAGAGCCTCCCCCAGAAAATTTTGAATTCCACATGCACTTAGATACGATTTCCAAGCATCTGGGGGCATGATTTCCTCATCTTTTTGCTAATTTTTTGGGAGTCAGTGACCCATTTTTTGTTGGTGTTCCAAAAATAGGGGGGCGCGGCCCCCTCTGGATCCGCGCCTGTAAAGGTGAAAGGTTACGTTGGCCATCGCAAGATACAAAATTTAACGCATACTCTTGGGCTTTAAATACATACAGGGTTCCTCCCCCAGACAGCTGTAAAATTTCATGGACCTTTTGAGGACTTTCATGGTATAAAATATGTAAAATTTAAGGACTTACACAGAAGCCGGGCCATGTGCACCGGCGTCCGCGTCCGACTTTTACTCTTTCGTAATGGACAGAAATTAAAGAGACAATGTAAAAAACACCGGAAATTTTATTTTCAAGACTAAACATTTTATTTTTTAAGGACTTTTGTGGACTTTATAGGGTTTTCTCAATATTTATGGACTTTCAAGGCCTTAAATTTAAGCATTTTATATTCTTGGACTTTCATGGTTTTAAAGGACCTGGAGGAACCCTGAATGCAGTCAAAATTTGTGCTTTTGACCAAGAATTCTCTCAAATATTCTCTTCGTCCCCCTTAAAAAATTCCTGGTAAAACACTGATTCCCGGAGCTATTGTGCATCAACCATTGAACAACGGTTTAAGAGGACACTACGAATGCACAACTCTAAGTACGCTTTGTGAATAAGGTCCCTGATCACCACCAAGGACGCATTCGGAAAGTTCCCCGAGGGAGGCACGAGAGCGTTCGGAAAGGTACAATTTGCAGTGCTTCACCTAAGACGGGCTCAATTGAGCTCGCACCCCTACGAGCCCGCAAAATTGTGCTGAGGAGCTCGACTGACTGCACTCCTCGGCATCCTTGATTGTTCAGGCACGATTGTGAACAGCTCTCCTTCACAAGTGTGAACTGCTCTCCTCGAGCCTTAGAGGAGCTCAACTGAGTGAGCTCCTGCAGATTTCAAACGTGAAGCACTGTATTTGACAAGTTTAAAAATATTATTTCAGGAGTGCAAGCGCCCACTTAGGGCATTATAGCTACTCATCAAACAATACTGGGTGATATTAACAATATGTAGGAGGAAACCGGAGCCCCCGGAGAAAACCTACGATGTCGAGGAGAGATCGCCCTCTCTGCCATATAAAGCCATTTGAACGACCTGGCGATCGAACCCGCGACCTCAGTGGTGGCAGGCGCTGATGATTCCACTGCGCCACCCCGACACCCCAAGTTGCCAAGGGTTCCTCGAGCCTGGCCGAAGTGAGCGACTCACCGAGTCGGAAAACTCCCAGCATGCATTTCGTTTCCTTTCTTTCAAAATGGCTGACATGGACACACCAGACCGGCATGGCCGAACACGCTATACATTGAATAAGTTAACGCCGCAGTAGTACCTTTCCCCGAGGAAGCGCAAATATTGTTCAGAAATTTACCTTCACTGGGCATGCTCACAGTCCGCGAGAGAAGCGCCAGGAACTTACTTGGGGAAGCTTTCCGAACACACTACAAATCTGACTGTTCCATGAATCCGTCAGCAGGACAAGAAAATTTTTTTATTCTAAATGAAGATTGACTCTCACTCAGTCATACTCATGGCTACTCTCACGCTGCTTCGCGCCCGTCATGTTACCGTCCATCGAGGATCTGTTGATGACTTTAGTTACTGTCTCCAGGGCTCCAGACTGGGTCAGACTGGAAGAGAAAACAGAGAATGAACTCAAGATTTCAAATAATTTATCCTTTTCTTGTGTGAGATGATACATCGGCGTCTTTCTAAAGGGTGACTTCCCAGTTCGCCCACTGACTCGCTTTTTCCGGCCACTCTGGTTTCCCCTGGTTTCCCCTACTTTACATTTAGTTGCTGAACATTGTCAATGGGGAACCCGCCCGGCAGTTTATCCGTATCCCGACAGGACGGCGCTGCAAGTGGTTGTACCGAAACGACCTCATTTTAGGTGCTGACGTTGCGTCATGAAAAAATTTCCTGTACATTTTTCTACAGGAATAATGAGACAAAAACGTTGCGTTTATTGCCAACCTATCTCTTCATTTTAAGAAAAAAAAGAATGAGATTAAAAGAAAATTTCATCTGCTGCACGATGATGTAAGTTTTACTGTTGGGCGACCAACACAAATGGTTTATTTGCAAATGGTTTATAAGTACCGGTAATGGAAATAACGTTCGAAAAAAGAGACTTCCGTACAACCGCTCGCAGCGCCACGTCGTGACGTTCGTGTGCAGGTTCCCCATTGACCCAATGCCCATTATTGGCACTCGGCTCTTTCAACTCAAATACTCACACTTCATCCATTTCTATTTCCTCATCGTCCTCCATGGGAACCTGTAGATATGGATTATCAGTCGCTGGTCGGAATTTATAACCAGTGATCACGAAAAACACAAAGGTGGCGCTCTCTTTGAAGAGTTCGTCAAGCCATTGGAACTGGAATGGTACCGTGATCTGAAGACAGAAAAACATCAAAGAATCTTCAAAATTGTAAAACAAAGTAATATGTAAAGATCAGTGATCTCGTGAACTCACGCAGCCGTTACCTAATCGGGGGGAGACCCCCCGAACCCCCCTTTCTGGGGGAGACCCCCAGACCCCCCTTTTGAGGCCTGCGGCCGGCTGGCCTCTAGGCCTGTTCCTGCATGATGTTTTTCGTGACGCCGCGCACCGGACGGCTGATTCCGGCTGCGGTGGAAAGGATGATGGTTTACGACATCCACAAAATCGCCATATTGCGTCAAGGTGTTGAGATTCACGGACATGACGGACTACATATCTCTGTATTGATTTTTCCATTGAATTTTGTAGATTTTTTACACACACGTAACCTCACTTCGTGAGCCGCTTCGCGGCTCACTGCGCGAGTTATAAATTGTGCTTCATTTTGTGTCCGTCTGCTGGGCAATTCCACCGTCTCGGACGTGACATATTTTCACTTAATCAGTGCTGTTTCTGCAAATTTTGGAACCAGAGAAAGATGTAATACCCTCCATCATGTCAGGCTCTTGTCCTTCTATGCCCCTGGCATGAATTAAGTTCATTGTGGTTCATAATTAGTGCACTGTTTGCTAATTAGTTGTGTCACGGACGTGACATCGCACAGGTCACGTCCGTGATGCAACTATTTAGCAAACAGTGCACTAATTATGAATCACAACGAACTTAATTCATGCCAGGGGCATAGAAGGACACAAGCCTGACATGATGCAGGGTACTTAATGGTCCTTTGGTGCCATGAGTTCCAGAGACCACACTGAACAAGTAAAAATATATCCTGAATTTTACCGTGGACTTTCCCTGCTGCAAGTGCAAATATTGACTTGGAGAAAGAGATTTACTCTAAAAGCCCCCCTCCAGCTGAGAGTTTTAAAGGTTAAAGGGTCCTAATAGTGCATGTCTTTTCTGGTCTCTCCAACTGAAAAGTGCCTGAGGAAGACCCCGGTTTGGGTCGAAAATTCGCTAAGTTTTGGAAGTTGACTTCTTGATATTTACCACCTTGTGTGTCAATTTTTGTGTTTTCTTCTTTGGATTTAGGTTCTAAAGGGTTAAACAGAAAAGTTCTGATAGCTACAGAAAGAGGGAATTCCATGGCTTACCTTCAACAGATAGACGATAATTCTGGTGAAATATATATAACACACAACCTGAAATGAAAAGGAATATGACATTGAGCAGTCTCCCAATCGACAACAGAAAAGATGAAGGTCCTCTCAGCAACCCAGCGTTCTACACTACCCCTTTAAATATTACATGCAAGGGAAATGGAAAGGGAGGTGAAGAATTACCCTTTCCCAGATATCATAGAAATAGTCCCAGTTCCCCCGCCCTAGTTTTCTTTGCCCAAATGGGGAAACGGCGTGCTAAAAGGTGGCGCTGGGCAACAACTCAGTTTTTTCACACGAACGCATGCGCTGCGACGTTGAAAACGTCATTGACATCGTGACGTTATGTGAAATGCGTCATTCAGAATGAATGACGTCACTCTTCGGTCTGTTATTTACGCTAAAAAAATAGTAAATTTTATCGATGAAATTCAACATGTTCCCGCTTGAATTTTCTTTTGAAAATACTCAAGATACATTGAGTCAGTCCTATACTTGATGATGGATGTGTAAAATTCAAAATTCAGTGGACTACTTCAGGTACATTTAGAGCTATAGTCTGTTTAAGTCATCTGGAGCTCGATGGGCTAATGTCAATCCAACCCCTAGTAACTGGACAACAATGGACTTAGGGTTTACTCGAACGGTCCAACACACATTGTTTTCTAACTAGCTGAACCTTGGTTCGAAATAGAACGTGCAACCAGGCCTTGATTCGAAATTGAACACAGGCATAGGCATGGGATTGGCTGGAAGCGTCACGTCAATAAAACGCATTTCAATAGCGAAACTTCACTAACAATACCAAGGTCTGCCTGACAACCAAAGTTCCGCCCATCGAGCTCCAGATGATTTAACACGTTCACTGCCGACGCCATTTTTGAGGGTCCAGTGGTGTTGCCAGGAATTTTTCAGACATTGCCTTGAATGTTACGTCCTATGGCAAATCTTACCCCTTCTTTCACTGTGCCAAGTGATGTTACGTCCTTCGCCACTGGGGGAGGTCCTTTGCCATTGCCGATGATTTTATTTTGAGTGGATAAATCATGACCTAGCATTGCCTAAAGACGTATATATACGCCCCTGGCAAGAACCAAAGCAACCACTAGGACGTAGTACTACGTCCCCGGCAGTGAACGTGTTAAACGTACTATAGAAGAATCCCACTGACTGGCCGTCATGTGACTGGCCGTCAAAATTACGCAAACTGGCGTCAATAGGGTGCTACACGTGGATTGACGTTCCGCCTGACGCGACGAGACACGACCATGACGACATGAAATAACGTCATTGCGTCATCATGAGGTTCCTTCAGGAAACACGTGGTCAATTTGACGGCCAACGCAGCCTTGATGACGTCACGTGGGAAACCTCTATAGAAGTAGGGTGTAGTTTCAGAATTAAATGGCAAATAACGTTAGTTTGGCTTTCGGCGTCATACTTTTAACTGAGTTGTTCGTCAGCGCCACGACACGGAGTAGTTCCGCCGGTTCCTCATTGGACACTAGTAAATCCGATGCAACTACAGTTTTCTCAGGCATTTCAAACTCCACTCACCATGATATAAAAATGTCTAAATAGTTTCAATTTTCTTAAATTGATCGCCGCTTTGCCATCAGTTTGTGATGCCTCCTGAAGGTGGCGTATTGACCAGACGACGGGGAACAAAATGGCGCCGCAGCAGAGTAAATCGACGAGGATGAACACCTCCTTCCACGTCGTGTATCGTGTTGTCCCCTCCTCACTCTCCTCGATGATAATCTGGGCAACATTCGCTAAGATCTGCCAATTAGAAAAAGAGACATTTTCAATTCTTTGAATCCTAATAGCGGGTACAAAACTCTTGGGGTCGTAGGCCTACTTTTTAGAATGTTCCTTAACGTTAAGTTAGTAAAACCATCGAGAACAATATATTTAAAGGTGCTCTACCGGTAGTTCGAATTGTAAACATTACGGTTTGTTTATTTACATGGTTGATTATAACAATTATTTTTCCTCGGACAGGTGGCAGCACCGTGTATACCAAAACATTAATGTTATCTGTTTTTGTATCTATCTTGATAAATATTCTTGTAACTGAAATATATTTATGATTTTACGCTCAAAAACAAACAAAAAGTTGTGGAAGGCGAGATTTAATTCAAAGTTATCTGATTTGTTAGTACCAAAAAGTTGACAATAGGTGGCACACCATAATATTTACAATTACTAGAGCACCTTTTAGAACGGCCCTTGGTGTTACCTCATATAGGCCTACCCTCATCAGAAATACCTCTGATATGAAGTTTTTCTAACAAATTCGGCCCATACTTCGAAAGAAACAGCAAACTGTCATTTCTGTCTTGGCCACCTGGTGGCCAAGCCAAGAACCACATTGCGATGAGGTGGGCTGGTCTCGGATGAGTATAATGTTTGGTGTCAATGACCCTCAAAGTCACAAAACACACCCCGCAAGGGATGATACTGTTAACGGTGGCATAGATTTCACAGCTCACCCAGAGGCATAATTCTGTCTACAGTTCATTCCAAATCCCAGTGGCGCGAGGTTTTCAGCCGATATCTCCGCAACGGCTGGGTCAAATTCAACATACCATACATCAATTAACTTGTCTTTCTTGCCGGTATCTTTCTGCTATCTTCATTTTTCGCATAAGGCCTGCATAACGGATCCCTTTCTCAAAACCCATTTCATTTCGCTATGCTGTTCAGTGCAGTTTACACGTGCGCGATGCATTGCGTCATTTCAAAATGGCCGCCATTTCGGCTGTAAACACGAACTGTGATTTGTGAAAGAACTTTTTTTGTCACGTTTTTCAGGAAAATGACAGTGATGATGGCTGTACCGCCAAGAAAGACAAGTCGATTGATCTATGTTTCATCAAAATCGGCCCAGCCGTTGTGGAGCTATCGTTGATAATCCTCGCACCAATCAGAAGTGGAATGAAGAGAAGATATTTTTTAGCGTTACTAGACAAGAACCTCACCTGTAGTGGAATGACGATGACGAATATTTTCTTGTCTCGGTCAGAGAGCATGTGTTTGATGAACGCCCAGCCTGCACCTATCAGTACAATGGTGATGAACAGTAGAGCACCCTTCATTCTGAAAACAAAGAAATACGGACTTGTCAATCATGCGATGATTCCAGTTATTTTTGGTAACTGAGAGAATAATGCGGAACCGGAGGAACTAATGTCACGACATGGCACTGCGACCAAAGTTTCTTTTTCCTAACGTTATTTCCATTTATTTCTGACGTGAAGACAACACTTTTGTTTCAGTCACCTGGCATAATTAAAATTTACATCACCTTGTAGCAGATAAAAATTTCTGCATTTTTTGATGCTTTTTTACTTAAAATGAAGAGATAGGATGGCGATAATGACAACATCTTTATCTCATTATTCCTGTAGAAACATGTACAGCTCATTTTTTCATGACGCAACGACAACACCTAAAATAACACCAATGACGTGGCACTGATCGCAGCGCCGACCTGTCGAAATAAACGGCACGCCAGTTCCTCATTGTGACCCGTCACCACAAAATGAGTCATAAGTCCCTCTGAGATCGGCAGGGTGAAACCAAATACATGTCAATTTCACAAGACCTTGGCCTGTTGCCTGACTTGTGAAACCTGAGTGATTCTGTTTCTTCTTTTTTATCCTGGTGGTTATTGGTAATGGGTCACAATTATTTGATACTATAAGTTCAGTAGTCAATAGGTGCCAAATAAGTGCACTTGAGGTAGTCTGCAGGTGAGGTTCAGGCTGTTTGTTGGTGCCGTCTTAACGTTGATGCGACTTGGGTTTTGCGCGGGAATTGGATTGAGAGTATTAAACACAGTATCAACGATCTTTGTAAGGCATGAGTTAGTTGAAAAGGCATGGTTATAGTGCAGAAAAGGCATTCTTGCCTTCAAGTGAAGGCAGGGATGGTCAGAATTTAGGGCAGGGCGTTTTTTCCTGTTGAAAAGGGCAGTAGGGCGGACCATAAGCAAGGCAGGGCGCCGCGCCCTGCTATTCCGCTTTAGCTGAAACACTAACTAAGGATGGAACCAGCATGCTGCAATAACTTACAAGTGGGTGATGTAATAAACAACAGCCCAGCCTTCCTCCTGAAACCCTTCTGTTCCAATGAAGTGGTAATTGACCTGAAAAAGATGAGCAGATATTGTCTCGCTGAAACTCAGGGAAAGAAAAGACGACATAAATGTGACCCTCCACCACAAAACCAGTCAGAAGTCGCACAGAAAATGAGCCTAAACATACTGACATGACACCAGGGCCCGGTTGCACGAAACTCACGACAGCGCTATCTTGGTGTTAGCGCTATCTTCATGTTAGATGACGTAAAAATCCATTGTACTTTTACGTCATTTAACATCAAGTTAGCGCTAACACCAAGATAGCGCTGTCGTGAGTTTCGTGCAACCGGGCCCAGGAGATAAAGAAACAGATAGAGTCACTCAGATTTTAAAAATATTGAGTGATTCTGAGTCGATACTTCTTTGAATACTGACAGACAATACTGAAATTGACAGATAATTCAGCCCAGACCTGCCAACCTCCGAGCGACTTCCGACTGGTTTTGTGGTGGAGGGTCACAAATAGAGGCCAGGGGCACTTTCCCTGAGCGACTTCCGACTGGTTTTGTGGTGGAGGGTCACAAATAGAGGCCAGGGGCACTTTCCCTGACAGATTCCCCCAGGATTTCACTGTTTCAGGTACAGGACAACAAAGCAACTTACCCCATGAAATAGAAACGCGACTGACTTGGTGAACATAAGGCCTAACATAAGGTAATGGATCTTGTAGACACCTTCCCTGAAAAGAGAAAGAACTACGCTGCAAAAATACTGTAAACCGTGAAATTTTCGCGTGCGTTTTATTTTTGCGATTTTCGCGCTCGAGGGTCAAAACGCGAACATAAATCGCGCGAAAATCATTGGTTCATGGTTCCTGCGGCTTTTTGGTGAGCAAAATTAAGGCCTTTTTAAGGCTTTTTAAGGCCAATCCGGGAAAAAATTAAGGCCAAGTTGTCAGGAGCTTTAATGTGGGTTGTGCAATATTAACGCAGGAGAATGTTGTTAAGAACACATAAAGGTAAACGCTGAGGGCGGGATCCCGATTTTGACGACTGGACGGTTTTCAACTGATATGAATAAAAACGTCGTTAGGAAGGGGAAACGGTTTAATGAAAATTCACAACTGAAGCTACATCAAATTTAAGGCCTTTTTAAGGCCACTGAGTGAAAAAATGCTATATTTAAGGCTTTTTAAGGCCTTAATTCTGAAAAACAAAAATTCCTGACTTTTAATGCTTTTTAAGGATCCGCGGGAGCCCTGTGGTTCTTGAGGTTTTATGAAGCTGAAGGGTTCCAATCGCGAAAAATTATTCTTCGCGAATTCGTAGACCCCAAAAATCGCGAACATTTAGCGCCGTGAAAATTTCACGGTTTACAGTACAAAGTTTCAATCCCACTACCCATCTATCCAACATAGAGTACAAGAGACGACACACAAAATGATAGTACAAGTACAATGTATAAGTAAAGTCGCCTCCGAATTTTGCAAATTTTCGACCCCAACCGGGTCTTCCTCAGGCACTTTCTAGTAGAGATCCCAGAAGTGAATTCGGAGACGACTTTACGTATACTACCAACCCATTTAGACATTCTTTAACATTTTCCCACCACACTCATTTCGAAAGGGCATACTGTTGGCTCAGCAGGTGAAAACTGACCCCAAATGTTAGTTCCTCTGTAACGTCGATCAGTGTTCCCCGTATTTCTGTGTTTTTCTTATTGTTTCCCTCCTGACGGATTAAGCGGCAACTAACCCAACAATAACCATTCCAGGCCGTGTCTATTGTTGGGAAACACTGAGCTACAGAAACATTCACAGATGTTACACCTCCACCCATACGAGTGGGAATTTAGGCCCACAATTACATAGAGTCTGATACATGTTTTTTCTTCTTTAAACACATACATTTTGAAATGGTTAATTTTTAATGATGGTACTTACTTGGCTTTCCTGAGCACGAAAAACCAGAAACAGCCAGTGAACAAGAAGAGAATACAGAGAGCGAAATAAAGAGGAGGCAGCGGTATCTCGCCCGCCGAGAGGTAGCTCTCTAGATTCTTCTCCGTGATGTTGAGCTGCAAACAAGACACAGGTGTATGATTAGGCCACGACGCATCACCCACGGACGGATCCAGGATTTCGGAAAAGAGGGGGCGCACTGTGCTAGAAACATTGAAAACTGCGGTAAATTTCAATGATTTGCTCCAAATTTCAGAATTTCACGGTCGATTTTACAGATTTGTTGGCAGAAAGGGGGGCGTGCGGCGTGTGCGCCCCCCTTGGATCCGCGCCTGTCACCATATCTACAGAAGACACTTCCAGATCTCAGAGTTGGTGTCAGGTTTTTGAAATAGGGAGTATAAAAGTCTCCCATTCCTAAGAGCAGGGAGACTTTTCCAAAGAAAGAGACTGGATTTCTCCCTAAATGTACTGACTTCAGAAGGAGAAGTTGTAAATGTCACTATTATTCAGTCAGGCGCAGATCCAGGATTTTCGGCAGAGGGGGTCAGGGCCGCCAAGGGCGGTCTTTGCAGGCGGCGCCGAAGATTACCGTACCAATGGGGGGTCTGGGGATGAATCGCCTGAGAGGATTCACTCTGGCACCAACCCTGCAGACTGAATCTTATCTTGGTGGGTAAGTCGATACCTTTTTAAAATGCACATGTCAGAAAATGTTGTGATTATTTTTGGTGTACAGTGTCTATTAAAGGGAGACACCACTCATTGTGTAAAATTTTGAAATTGTGAAATATTGTAATTTATTAAAATTCATTGATATCTGCAACACGTCAGATTTTTTTTTAAACCAGCAAACTCATCATTTTAAGTATTATAATTGAATCCCAAGGGGACCATTGCACAGCACATGTGATGTCATATGTGCTCAATGCATATAAAGGTACAACCAATAGGCCTAGGCAGTCACAGTTATTAGCTCATTCACTACAAAGGTCGTCAGCCTATTGACACTAGCGACATCACAACTCATGGCAATAGTCTCCATGGATTGATAAAAATTCAAAAGTTTACAATGAGTGGAGTCTCCCTTTAGGGTCTGTTTCTTGATACTTACAGTGAAATTAACCAAATTGTGTAGTTTTTCTTTCCCGTAGTTGCCACAGTTGTGGAAAAACAGATTGTATAACCCTTCCTCTTCCTTTTTCTGTATAGCCACAAGAAACTGGAAAATAAATAAAGTATATTATGAAATTACTGTATTCCTCAATTCCAATGGGGCAACCGTCATTTGTGACCCGTGACAGCGAAATGAGTTGGAATGCCCCGGAAAGGAGACCCAAGATATGACACCACAGTGCTCGAAAAGTTGCTAGTTTATTCGCCGTTTGCGATCTTGAAGACTTTGCTAATGAATGTAATCATAAGGTCGCAATTTGGCAATTAAAATGTCACTTTTTTAAAAGGAGCACGGTATTGCCACTTTTTCTCGACAGCCGGCGCCACCACGCCACTCTCCAACCCAGGGACTAACTATGTTGTCGGCGAATTGACCCGACTTACTATGTACATTTTGTAATGCATTTGTAGTTCGTCTTACTGGCTCTCTCTACGTCGGCAGTCAAATAACGCATTTGAGATCCAATACCGTGCATTTATTTGCAAAAGTCCAAATCAAGGCCTTAGTACTCTGTACCGGTACTTTCTAACAGGAACTCAGCAGATGCCAGGAAATCGCTTCTTCCACAGCCTCTGACTTCAAAATTATTCTGAGAGAGGCCCCCAAGATAATCTTCGTTGGTGGTGCATATGACCCTTTAGGTTCAAATGAAGTGGTTCAAGTGAAATGAGAAATATGAAATAGTATAGCAGTCAAATTCTCACCTTCTCGCACCTTCTCAAAATCAATTTGAAGCCTAAAAGATGAAATTTTTTTCATCTGGGAGGGAGGTCATTTTATGGCCAAAATTTCGTTCCTTGATACCCTTCTGGCTTCACCATTACAAGGCACCATACATTGAATTTTGCTTCATTTTTCTCTTTAGGCCATTCTTTTTTTATTTGTTGTTTAGCGGATTTTTTTCCAGTAAACTCAAGACAGGAGACAGCTAGGAAAAAAATAAAAATAAAAGTCAAATCTTTCTGATGGATTTATATTTTTCGTTTTAGCTAGCCTTTATCCAGTGAAACCAAGACAGGCGGAAATAAAAAAACTCAAATATCATGATTGCTGTCGATGTCGCCGATCTGCCCGGCCGACGAACGCGGCAAATGTTCGAAAATATCCCCCACAACAGCACTGGACGGGACCTCACCAAATGTTTTTAATAGAGTGCTCACACCTCGCTGAAGAATGATTTTGAAAAAA
>NMRB01003656.1:28751-47101 GCA_002633025.1 Notospermus geniculatus | reverse complement strand
CATGCCCCAGTAGAAATACAGTCCCCACAGAGGTACACAGGCCCCAATAGAAATACACAGGCCCACAACAGAGATACACAGGCCCCAAGAGACACACAAGCCCCAGCAGAGACAGACAGGGCCCAACAGAGACACACAAGCCCCAGCAGACAGACAGGGCCCAACAGAGATAGGGTGTACCTACCTGGACTCCTGGCGATGGCACGAGACGGCAGCCACATCCGAACACAAGAACAATGGCAAAAGTACAGCAGACTGGCTGTCCTCAGTTTTAGAACTCCTCAACCTCAGTACCACCAGGATCCAATTCCGTAACTGTACCGGTACTATTTTCTCTTGTAGGAGGTATTTAAGGGTGATTTTTACGACAGTTCCCCTCTGACCAAAGTCCTCGGGCGATGCTTCGTCATGTCCGTCAAGGATTACTACAAGATGAAACCAGAAGGGTTCGAAGCTAAGGATGTTTTTGTATGTGAATCAAGATACTCAATTAAACAGAAAGCATTTAAGAAAATCAAGGTATGTCAGAAAAAATGGGTCGATTTGTGATTCAGTTGCTGTTTCTCTGTAACCATGCCAAGAAAAATTCAAATGGGGCTGTTCATTTTCGTCACTCGAGGAATCTGAGTTGCGAACCTTGGGAAAACGGAAAAAGCTATGCACTTGCAAATTGCAGGGATTATTTGTTGTGCTGTACAGAATAATCGCTGCAGTTTGCAGCTTCATAGCTTTCTCCATTTTCTCGAGGATCACAACTCAGATTCCTCAATTGACAAAAACGAACAGCCCTTTTGTAAAACTTGTTAACCATGGTCAACAGGATGGATTTGTTGAGCGTGATTGGCATGATAAATTTGTTAACCATGGTCAACTTGATACAACTTGTTACCATGGTGAATCGGGTTTTGGGACAGGAAAAATTGCATGTCCTCTTCATGCAATCATTCCAAGAAAATTGAGTGTATCTCCTACAACCAGTGTTCTAGCCAGAAATTTTTCCTAACAGGGTGGGATGACTGCATTTTCCTAAGATTTTAAGGTCCTGGATTTTCAAACAGGGTGGGAGTGAAATTCAAACAGGGTAGTGTAATAGAATATGCATTGCAAGTTACATTTTTAAACAGGGTGGTAAAAATTTGAACAGGGTGGTAAAATGACCTCTGAATTTTGAACAGGGTGGTACCGCCTTGTGAAACTGGCCTGGCTAGAACACTGACAACGTTAATTTGACAGAAGTCCGATATACTGTGAAATAGCTGAATAGTTTTCCCGAATTGTCTCCTCTTGTTAAAGGTATGGCAGATGCCCAGAAATGACGTCAGGTTAGTCAGTCGTGACCAGCCCATGATACCTGTACGCGTGGCGTCGGTTTTTGCCAACAGCCGAATGGACAAGGAGGGTGAGATCATCGAAGACGACGATGGCCTACCACCAATCCTGGACAAACAGCGGGACACGGTGATCGTGGAGAAGAAGGAAGACACGCCGGACGACGGTTGCACGTATTACGAACAAATCGTCTTACCCCAGGGTTCTTACAAACTCGGCGACAGCGTCTACGTACGATCGCAAAGCAACAGGCCGTTTATCTCGAGAATCGACAAACTTTGGACCGATAAGGCTGGGAATACGTACTTTCACGGCCCGTGGTTCATGCAGCCTACCGACGTGGAACACGCACCTACGAGGCTGTTTTATAAGAGGGAGGTGTTCCGTAGCTCCATTGAGAGTACAACGCCCATTTTGGCTGTCATGGGAAAGTGCATGGTGCTCCCATACAAAGACTATTGCACTAGTAAGTACATCCACACCTGGCTTTATGTAGGCCTACAAGCTGGGCTGTCAATTTGGCGCAGTGGAAACGTCAGCACCGATCACTTGCTTCAAATCCTTGAAACCCGGTCAATACCTTCGGTTACAGCTCAGGGCCCAAATCCATAAAACCATTCTAAGGCCTAGTTGGCTGCCAAACCGCACTAGAATCATTCTATCTCTTAGTTGCTTGCTAAGCCTATGTCAAACTTGAGAATTTGAAATATCTATGCCCATGATACAGATAGAGACATGATATCACCCATACTTAGGTTATTGAGTCTGCCCATTTTGACTATGCAATGACGTTGATGATCAGATATCAAGGTCAAGGTCAACAATGAGATGAGTTATTGGCATGAGATCAAGTTCTGTGGGATTCAGCTTCGTTGTCCATCAGTCAATGTATCCAGATCTCTGTCAATGTATCCTGATCTCTATCAATGTATCCTTATCTCTATCAATGCATCTGATCTCTATCAATGTATCCTGATCTCTATCAATGTATCTTCATCTCTGTCAATGTACCGTTCATGTAAAAGTACCTAATCGGGAACCATACGACATTTACAATGTCATCTTGTTATTTTTGATTGATATAAGTCGTAATTATTTAGCATTCACACCCTAGAAATGCTGAATTCTGATTAGGCAATGGATTTCTGACCGCCGCATGCTTGCCTGGGAGACCCAATTTCAGCAGGGCTTTGTGTGCGAGTGTATGAAGAGGAGCAAGACCAAAGCCCTGCTATGGGAGGATGGTTTTCTACCAGCATTCTAGTTTCCTCCTACTGTATAGCAATTCATGTGATATCATCCATTGAGCTGATTATGCCATTTTCTGCACTCGGATCTCGATTCTTATTCTATGTAGGGGCCTGGTGTAATCCCATTTCGCCTACTCCTATTTCGCCTAAACTCATTTCGCCTAAGCCTATTTTCACCCTACAGGATTTGATACAAATCTGCTATTTTTATCCAGGTCGCCCGATTGAATACAACGAAACCGATATCTTCTTGTGCGAATCAAAGTATCTCGACCAGGAGAGGTCAATAAGGAAAATATCAAAAGGACTCAAGGTAAGTAAAAAAAAATTTAAAAACTGAGAGATTTTCCCTTGAGGAGTTAGATTTTGGTTTGCATTCTTAGGGCAATTTCTGTCTAAATCTGCCTTTTGTTAATTTCTTTTGGAGAAGTAGCCCAGATAATATGATTCATCAACCTAGTGATTGGTTCAGGTAGTCTTTGGTTCAGAGTTCACAAGCCCATTTTCGCTATCTGTTGAGCATGATATTACTCTCCAATGGTGAAAGGCAGCATTGCCACTCAGAATCAGTAGGAGCATGGTACATGTAGCTACACTCAACACTCCATGTTCCCGCTGATTGCAGGTGAAGCTTTGCACAATATGTGCCATTTACAATGAGGAACCGGCGGAACTAATCCGTGACGTGGCGCTGACGAACAACTCAGCTAAAACTATGACATTGAAAGTCAATCCAACGTTATTTGCCATTTAATTCTGAAACTACACCCTACTTCTAGCCCTAATATACCTGAAGTAGTCCATTGAATTTTGAATTTTACATGTTTATCATCAAGTATGGGACTGACTCAATGTATCTGAATGTTTTCAAACGAAAATTCAAGTGGGAACATGTTGAATTTCATCGATAAAATTGACTATTTTAGCGTAAACAACAGACCGAAGAGCAACGTCATTGATTCTGAATGACGTATCGCACATAATGTTACGAACGATGCGCGACAACGTCGCAGAGCAGGCACTTTTGTGTTAAAACTGAGTTGTTCCCCAGCGCCTCCTTTTGGGCACGCCGGTTCCCCATTGAAGGGCATCATACCTCTGATGATTTGTATCCCTGTTGAATATCTAATGTTGCATTGGAGAGTCAAAGTGTTTCTGGTGTTGATTTTGCTTTGGTCCTTTGGCGTCATCAGTCTTTCATATGTCTATATTGTTTTACTCGTTTGGAACTGGTGTTGACATTCTTGCCTCTTGAGAAGTAACTGAAAAAAATTGAAGGGTATTTGAAAGAATGCCCCAGGGCTTCCGCTAAGCAGTGCAATTGCGGGATTCCCGCCAAAACTCCCGTATCACCCGCAAGAAACAATAGTCAAAATGGGCCATTCCTGTGCATGTTTTCAGTAAATAAAAAATCTATCTTTCTTGTCTTTATAAATAAAGCCGCCATGGCCGCAATTTGCAATGCCGGCGTGACGTCAGAATCTTTCCAGGTCTCACTAAACAGTTTTGGTGAGGTGTCACTACACAGTTATGGCGTATCCTGCACCTGCATATTTTGACGGAAGCCCTGTGCCCTTTGAATGATTGCGGGTTTCTCCGGGCCCTCCTGTTTCCTCCTGCTGTACATTTAACTGAGAGACCCAAGAATTTCAGTCCATGTTGAGTTTGTACTGATTTTTGTGTTGCATGAAATTTTATGGTTGTCCTTTTCAATTCCGTGTTTGTGGCGTGTTTGGTACTGTGGTTGCAATCCTGGTTGTCCGTGTTCTGCATGGTGTGGTTTATAAAACTCCCCTGCTATCCTGATAATTTTTTCCTCTTTTCTTATTTACCCAGGGGGAATTGTTGGTAAGGTTTTGAAAAAGATATCAAATCAAACCGTTTGTATATTCTGTGAGATTGACATCTAGGCAATCAACATGTCCCTCATAGCTTAGGACTGAGTCCATTTTAATTTCATGGAAATTCATGTCATTTTGGCGATGGTGTTCGGTTCACCTTGCATCCACAGGGCTGCCAACCCATACGGGATACGCGTATTTGATACGGGAATGACACCATCAATACGACAGTACGATTTGCAGTGTTGAAATACGGGATAAATTGCTTCCAAAATACGTTCCAAAAACCTGCCAAAATACGATTTCAGATCCATGAAGCAGGAATAAATTTCTGTAAATAATTAAAAATCTTTTCAATCATTTGGTTTTCACCCCGAGGCCCATCAGGGTCTTCGGGGTATTGTCATCACGCTGGCGTCTGTCTGTCTGGCGTCGGCGTCTGGCGTCGGCGTCTTTGAAAGACACAGGAAAAATAACCATGTCACCATTACTTCCTGTCGAAAGCGGGGAGATATGCGATGGGCTTCCCATCGACATTGCTCTAGTTGGTCATGGTCACTGGATGACCCAAAACCGCGATTTTCCTCCTTGTTATGATTTCCTATTTTTTGACACGAAATCACTTGCAGAAAATCTAGGAAAAGCTTGAAATCACGACTTCAGGAACTTCTTAACTTCCGCTCCAAATTTGGCCTGGCAAAAATCATCTAAAATTTCCTTCCACCTAGATCCAGGAATGTTAGGCATTTTTCTCTGGGGACAGATTAAACCTGGGCTGGGTTGTTCAAAACACCATTTGTGCTATTTTGGAGTTACCTCTGAGGCTACTTATCCATAGGCTGTTCGCTTGCGCAGTTTTTCCCTGTTTCATGTTCGCTTTGTGGCCTGTCACATGGCCATGAACCTTTATTTGGCTCATTTGTCGTTCCCATAGGCTGTACCATGCGAACATTTCCGATTGTTCGCAGAACATACATGTATGCCCTCTTGACTGAGAACATAGGGAATGAACATGCTCATTCTTTTGCACAAGTCCACAACGCCACAAGCGAACAGCCTATGGATATGCGGCCTAATGTGGTGTGAACTGTAATGGGCTTAACTCAAACTGATGGAGATGATGCCAAAATAGCATGAACATCACGTTAGTGTCAATAGCTGTTTTGATTGAACAAGCAAGCCATGTTTAATGGTACCTGAGCTTCAAAGATTCTAACACGGTGTGTGACCCCCCTGAGAATGGCAAATCGAATATTCTGACATGCTGATCTTGCATTAACACCTAAGCTATGTTTACCTGACACACGGTAAGCTGAATGCGGATCACAGAAACAGAACATGGTATACGGAACGCGGTAAACATTCTGCGTGTTCCATTTATCTGCGCACGGTATCACTTCTGATTTTGTCCGGTTTGGTCCGTCCCTGCCCAATCACGGGGGCTGTAGTGCCACGGATTTTTATTCCGGAGAGAAAGATCGCTACACCGAGTGATCGGTCTTTCCGTGTTCCGCCTATCCACGTCCCGCAATCCGCTTACCGCATGCAGATAAATGGATGAATGGAAATGGCTTGGAGCGAACAGATGTCTATTCCGTGTTCCGTTTCTGCATTCCGCTTACCGCGTGTCAGGTAAACGTAGCTTTAACTATGGGCGGTTATAACGGCAAATAAAGACGTTACAAAATAAAGATGTTGTTGTAGTCATATTCTGTAGTCGTTGTGATGATCTGTAGTCGTAGCTAAGAAAGACGACAGATGGCGCTGCAGTCGTTCACATGATCTTGAGTTGTAGATAAGAAAGATGTAAGGTGGCGCTGTATCGTTCGTAACACTTCGGGTGTTTTCGTCCAGAGAAAGTGCAGTGCCATCTGTCGTCTTTCTTAGTTATGACTCGAGATCACCACAACGTCTAGAGAAAATGACAACAACAACGTCTTTATTTTGTAACGTCTTTATTTGCGATTATAACCGCCCATATTTAACCACCCAAGTTGAGAAGATATTTTCTCCAACGCACGGCTTTTAGAACCAAAGAGAAGCTGCCTAAACCATTATATTTGAATTTGCAGTTTTATACTCTTGCATCCTTAATTAGAACCAAAGAGAAGCTGCCTAAACCATTATATTTGAATTTGCAGTTTTATACTCTGCATTCTTAATTAGAACCAAAGAGAAGCTGCCTAAAACCATTATATTTGAATTTGCAGTTTTATACTCTTGCATTCTTAATTGAAGAAGGAATGGGAATGGTATGACATGCGTTGAACGCTTTTTGATCTAGGTGCTTGTACATTGCTGTTTGGCGGCAACTGGTGATAGGTTTTTTATTGGACATCCTGGTGGAACTGTGCTTGAACCTTTTATGATGGTGGGAAAGTCTATCAGTGACTGTCTATTCCCTTTCGGAGGCAATAGAATACCGTATTTTCGCGACTATAGGGCACACCTGACTATAAGGCGCACCCCCTAATTTCACCCTAAACCCTTGACGAAATCCATACATAAGATGCACCGCCCTATAAGACGCACCTCCTATAAGACGCAGTCATCAGGTGAACCACAGCAATGCTTCAGTGCACACATTACACGCATACAATGTATTGGCGGGTCAGTCTGCGTTGTTATGCATCAAACTGACCTGGTTGTATGATTAATTAGCTTGTTGTGACAAGCTAATTAGTTTGCTGTGACACTTCTGATCAAATTTTCGGACTCTATCTGCAGATAAGGCACACCACCCTATAAGGCGCACCCCCAATTTTAGACCCTTCTTCATGAAAAAAAGCCGCGCCTTATAGCCTGAAAATTACGGTACAGTGTGATATATCAAACATTGGTTATGCGGCATTGCAAGCAGTTTAGAAACTCATTACACTCGTCCCATGTTTAGTTGGCCATTTACCCACTAAACACTGGCATGATTGGCACCAAAACTGAAGTATAATCAACAGATGATGCTGTTTGACAAGATATCCAATCACAAGCTGTCATCACGGATTTTAAACGATGCCGCTGTAACACACTTTCTGATTGGCTATGATACATGTACAAAATGTACACTGTGTATTCATACTTTTTCCGATTGGAAAGTCAACAAGGTAACGCCGTTTGCAAATTTAAGCAATGTTGTCACGCACCTGTTAGTGTGCACCCATGTTTCGGACATTTTGAAGGCTATAATCCAATTGCTTCATGTAAGCTGGCCGAGAGTCACAAATTCGGTCTGTTTTACCAGCAAGTCGCACAGATTCGCAAATGGGGGATTCCCCAAATCGGACAGCTAACACCATCTGTTCGTCATACTTTGAGGCTGGCGTCAACACTAGCAGTTTCAGAGTGCAGGTAACGTAGTGGATAGCGGTTTGAAACTGCGGAGGGAGTTAAGGCACTCATGTACTATAGCACATGCAGTGCAGTCATGCACTACACCATTCGCATGACTTCCATTCCATCCATCGCACAGCTTTGACTCCAAAAGTATTCGGCATTTCAACTGCTGACCAGTACGCTGTAATTCCTCTGACCTATGCAATTCATCTAATCATAAAAGGTACGGTACTTGCACAGTTCCATTCTGGTGTGGATTTCTTGACTAACCCCCAGAACAAAGGAGAGAAAGTGCAAGACTTGACAATCAGCTGAGTACATGTAGCACCAGGATTTGAGAATGATTTTGGCAAACGGATATATCCGTCCGTAGGGCTGAAAGAGTTAAGAAAAAAATTTTAAATTTGGCTGGAGTTGCTGTTCAGTGATTTGTCAAGTCTTGCCAGTACTTAGACCATTCCCGCAACATCCGAGATATGCCTTAGGTCGGCAGTCTGTTCTCACGGCGTGTTTTTCCATCCCAGGAGCCCTCACCCCTCCTGATGAAGGTCTCCATGGAGCCGTATAAACAGGAGCTCTTCCAACAAGACGAAGACTCAATGATGTCGTCACTGCCCGATCAGGATCAGTATGGGGCGCAAGGATTTAACACGTCGTTTTCGGGCATGGATGCAAGTTTCATCCAAGATAACATCTCCACGCCTTCCCAACCACCCCCCTCCTCCTCAAAGAAAAACGCTTCTGTGAGTAGCATCCCAGACGAATACTGTGGGACATCTGCTAATAGAGAGGTTGCGCAGCGGCCCGACTCCCACTCCCACTTTGAGTTGATCTCAGAGTCGTTCTCGGAACTCGTGACGCCGTACAGCAGGTTGCGCAGGACTTTACATTTGTACAAGAATGCATTTATTCCTAGGCCTACATGCATTCAACTCACTGAAAAACCCACTTAAAGGAGCACGGTATTGGATCTCAAATGCGTTATTTGACTGCCAACGTAGAGGGAGCCACCCAGCGGCAGTAAGACCAACTATGAAAATGCATTACAAAATGTACGTAGTAAATCGTGTCAATTCGCCGACCACGTAGTTAGTCCCGGGATGGAGAGTGGCAAGGTTGCGCCGGCTGTCGAGAAAAAGTGGCAATACTGTGGTCCTTTAAATTCGAGGTGTTCAGTAGCCTACTCCTCCATGACTCAAGAGAAAGATCAAGTGGGAAAACATTATGACTTCAATCCACTGAACTGGTGTTTACGACCGAGTCCACCAACACTGTTGGGAAAGCCGTACACGAACTGATGACGTAAGACACAAAAAGGGTATCACCTCGTAGTGGGAGTGGGAATCGGGTCGCTGCGCAACCTATCTAATTTATGGCCTGTCAAGGACTTGGCGTAAATTTCAAATGACTGCGGTGTTACACAACCAAATTAATAAACAAAGAGATGTTTTCAGTATACTGCAGTGCCCTCTAATGGCAGAAAGCAGTATCTCCACTACTTCTGGTCGGCAAGAGCAAGGCTTTGAATGAAAGTTTTATTTAACAAAAATTAAGTGGATAGAAATACAGGGCTGGGCCCATATTCATAAACTACTAAGTCTATCTTTTGTGTTGAACAAAAGATAAGTATCATACTTTGACTTAAGTATGTTTATTCCGAACTACTTAAGTCTAAGTGTGACATTTATCTTTTGTTCAACACAAAAGATAAGACACTTTTGTTCAACACAAAATAAGTATCACACTTTGACTTAAAGGAGCTGGACGTCCAACATGTCCAAGTTGTAAACACGATATTCACTAGTCTCCGTCACCCAGCCGAATCTGAGGATCGAACGTTTGTGTCGCAGTACCTGCGGAACGAAACGGTTGGCTGCGCGAGACTAGATATTCACTTCAGTACATATCACTGATAATACATGTAGGTGGCAGCACCGTGTGGATAGAGAACCAGTGAGTGGTTGAGTGAGTTACATTGGACCGGGCACCAGTCTAACGATCACGGGGTGCTACTGGTGCTGCCACCTTCACGAAGGAATAAAACTAGTTTGCCGACCACTGTTTGTAAACAAACTGGTTTGTTTACAACTTGGACGTCGAACTCCTTTAAGTATGTTTATGAATATGGACCCAGGGGCTGTTAGGCATTATTAGCCCTCAACTAGGTACATGTATATGTACTAGGTATATGTAGGTTTACATACAGTTCATCGCATCGGATAGTAAGCTGTGGTGCCGTGTGCCTTTGCAAGGGCAAGTAAAAGACCCTCCAAGTGATGAACATGTGTAACTTGAAATGGCGTCTTCCGTACTTATCAGGGCCAATAATGCTATGGCTTCGGCCCTGACAGAAAAATCAAATACGAAAAATACAAAATTAAATAGGTTGATTATATGACAAAAGAAGTTGAAAAAAGCCTGTAGCTGTCCACGTGTAGCAATGCAGAAGACATGGGAAGAAAGTATTTCTAAGGAGAGGGCAGGGAGGAGTATTGTTGACTGAAGTAACAGCTAATTCTACACTACAGTGTACTTGGTGGTACACTCTAGAGCTATTACATCAATCGACTGTGCTCCCACTGTGGTGTAGTGGTTCGGGTCTCCAACTAGCAGTCAGAGGGTCCACTGGACGTGAGACTTTGGGCAAGTCTCTTTACCTCACTGGCCTCACTCCACCCAGGTGTATAAATGGGTACCAGTCGGAAATGCTCGGACTGTAGCGCTGAATGAGCAGATCATCTGCATTCTACTGAAAGGTTTCAGGTTTGACTGAGGTTAAAGTGTAAAGTCGGATGACACCTCTACCGTTGTTGATATCAGACTATAAAACCAAAGCTTACTTTAACATTGATCACAAGTGGAGGTACTGCCTTCTACCTTCATAGGGCAGTGAATTGAAAAGGTGGCCTTTTGAATATATAATTGATAACTCTCAATAACTATCAATTATCATGTCCTTGATGGGCCATTGCTATCTCATTCATACAGTCATTCTGAACCAATGTCTTTTCATCCATCATTCGTTCTGATACATTAATTATCATACAGATGATCACTTTCTGATATCAAATACCAAAGCGAATTTTGCTCATATCAACATGTAAATTTACCACATCGCTGCTTGGATTCAGTTGAAAATATTGCAATCAAAGTATTACGTGGCCTTTTAGTACACTTATTTTCTCAACGCCATCTGCATTTGTGACCAGGGACAGCAAAATGAGTCTGTCGGAATGCGCACAGAAGAAGACCAAGGTGCACCAACGGATTGTTGATTTCAGAATTGTCCATTTCTGTAATTGTTCTCTGGTGTCATCTTGGGTCATCTTTCCGGCGCATTCCGATTTGTTTTGCCGTCCCGGGTCACATTTACTCAAACTTGATCGCTTTGTCGGGGTGGTACTAGTGTGTGGAAGCATCCTTGCCTCACACCAACAAGGTCACGGGTCCAATGCCTCAGGCATTCGTCGTTTCTGGCGCTTCGAGGTTGATGCTTGAGGAAAAAGGAATCTGCGGGACTCAAAAAGAGTTCCCTCTTCTACGTGACATTTAGAGTGGGCCTGACTGAGAATCGATCATTTTGCCCCAGTGGTGTCTGCCTTAATTGAAATTTTATTCCATAATTGCTTCATTCTAACCTCACAATCTTAGTCGTTAGCGAATATTCATCTAACTCTTATTCATAACTTTACTGCCTAGCAAGCTGTAAAATCAACCTTAACAACTGTAGTGAAAAAAGCACATTTGTAGTGATTATAATCAGGAAAGGGACGTTTTGATAGCAATTTTACTTTACTTTTTCATTGTGGTGGTTTTAGTTTACATTTTTTCGCTTTTTGTTTCAAAGAAACTATATCTGGTAGTAGTGACAATAATGCATGTGATTTGGCAGGGTAAATAAAAAGATGAAGAGCCTGATAGCCTAGTGGTTATCACGTCCGCGTAGCAAGCGGCAGGTCCCGGGTTCGAATCCAGCCTGGGCCATATGGGATTTCATTCCCGGCTCTTCAGTCCGTTGCATGGGACAGTAAGCCGTGGTGCCTTGTACCTTGTGTCTTTGCAAGGGCAAGTACAAGTAAAAGACCCCATCCAAGTGAGGAACATGAGTAGCTTGTGATGGCCTCCTCCGTACTTACCAGGGCCAATAATGCTAAAGCGTCGGCTCTGATGGAAAAATGAAATACAAATAAAAAGATACGGTGGGCTTCATATCAGAACATGCCACCACTGGTAGCGGAATGAATGTTTAAAGCATAATTCTGTTCATAAGTTGCATATCATGAGAGTTTATTTCAACCTGATTGTGAAGCAAGATAAATTCATGTGAAGGACGCTTCGAAATTCTGAACCTGTGATGTTCGACAACCTGACCTGAGGCAGCTTGTGTCAACCCAAGACCTACACTCAATAATTCAGTGGTATCGGCCACCGCTCGAAGCTGTCACCCTCAACCACTGAAACACTTGGTGCCAAAGTCCGTTTCTGAACACTAGATGTCACTACCAGTTGTTGACGAACGCGCTCGATCAATCAGCCAATGAGCGATCAGCCAATAAGAAAATGTTTCATGTTTTCCCCTGGTTGCGTGAAATACTGGACGCTGATTGGTTCATGACATTTTGCGCCATCTAGCGTTCAGAAACATGATAAGGCCCCATCTGTGCCAGTGGTTGAGAACGTATAACTGGTATTAAGCTCGAGGCCACTGGGGACGAGTGTACCTAAGACCTCATGAGCTGATGAGGCCCTGTACTCATGCAGCTTGATTGATAAAAATTGCGATCGGGGCATCCGAATTGTTTTTGAGAAGGGGGAACAAGTTAACAAAGTGGGCACCTTGACTCTGCTCCACCCATGGTAGAAGTGGAACATTGCAACCACAAGTGTTCCAATGCATAATGTACCATTACCATCAAAATCTTGTTTGAAAAACAAAGTCAAAATTGAAAAACAAAGTCAAAATTGATGGAAGAACTATTAGAACAGTAGACAGAGATTCTGCCCGGTATCTATAGCCGGGTTCACATCTCGACCGATCTGAGACCGAATTCCCCAGTTCACATTTGGGAATGTGCGTTGGCTAGGCCAGTCTAGCTTAAAGCGCGTTCACACTACAAAGTTTTTAATGCGATCTCAGGCCGGTCTAGCGAGTCCGCTTCTTGTAGCGATCTCAGGCCGATTCAGCTACCCTAGGCCGGTCTAGACATGTGTCTGAACAGTTTGGATCGAACCAGTCAGCGCGGTATTGGTAACACTACGCGCCAAACTGTAAACCGAAACGGCCTGAGGTCGTTACAAGAAGCGGACTCGCTCGACCGGCCTGAGATCGCATTAAAAACTTTGTAGTATGACCGGTCAATGCAGACTAACTGTTTAGACCGGTCTCAGATCGCTTTGAAGTGCTAATGTGAACGTGCCTTATGATTTGAAAGACCTGTGATACATCAACTGAGATCATTTCTGCTGAAATTCATACCCCAACAAAAGTCACTGTGGAATGGTTTACACGGCTGGTGTTCACTTTGCAGGGTAAACCCAAGAAGAAACATGTACCAAGTGGCTACATCGTGTTTGCCGGGGAGTGCCGCAAGAAAATCCAGGAGGAGAACTCAGATCTTACGTTTGGAGACATCAGTAAGATAGTCGGAACAAAGGTGAGAATTTTTGCATCCTTTTGCTTTTCGTCTTCCAACTACAGTAAAACTTGCATATATCGGACTCTACTGGACCAGATGTTTTTGTCCGTTGTGTGTAATAATATCAGTTATATGTGATGCAATTTAATGGAAATGCTTTAGACTGGGACTGTAGTTTCAGTCCATTATATATAGCCCCGTTTACACTGGTCACGGAAAAAGCGATCCGTGCACAGGCCGGTCCCCGCCCACTTCGTCATCTGGTGATCTGCCCCGTTTACATTAGCACAATGGAACCGAGCCAGTTGGTGGGTGCCATGAGCTCTCCAGTCAGTTCAGTCGATTAGAGGTACGAAAATCAAACGAAAAATCAAACAACGACAACAACAAAATGGATGCCTCCATGCAAAATCACTCTGCCCAGAAATTCCCGCTAATGACGTCATTCATAATTCGTGCATGTGCAGAACACAATTTAGCAACCGTGCCGAGATCGGTTATCGTTTACACAGCAGTGTTATCGAATCGATCCATGCCCGGACCGGTCCGAGACCACCTCCAACTGGTGGTCTCGCCATGGCTCGGTTTGGAACCGTTCCTGGCATGCTTGTCCCGTTTACACTTGCTGTTGTTTTGGCGATCCGTGCTTGGAGTGGTCCAAGCACGGTTATTTTTCCTCAGTGTAATCCGTGCTTGGAGTGGTCCAAGCACGGTTATTTTTCCTCAGTGTAATCCGTGCTTGGAGTGGTCCAAGCACGGTTATTTTTCCTCAGTGTAAACAGGGCTAATGACTGCTCAAAAATGGCAAATGTTGATTTCCACCAGAATTTTCATGAAAATTGATTTGTGACAACAGACAAAATCCGAGGGACCAATCCTTTTCAAAATCAAGGGCAAACCCTGCTTTCATGTCTGTTCTCACAAAAATTTGGACAGATCTCTTTGAAACGAAATCTTCTGTTATTGTTTTCAGTGGAGGAACCTTCCCAAGGCAGAGAAGGAAAAATTTGAAGAGAGGGCCAAGAAGATCGCAGAGGAGCAGCAGGCAAAACAACAAGAGGCTGAACGCGCGTTCAACGAGTCGCTACAGATGTATCCGCCGCAGTCACCAGGATCATCAGGTTATGACCAAAGCATGTCTCCCGCTGCATCCAATCGTCCGTTGACACCCGGATCACAGTATCCAAGCATGCCGCAGCAAATGCAGGGTCAGTTGTCATTGGCACACAGTTTCACATTGAATAGGGTATTTTGCCGAAGTTGTTGATGGGAAAAAAGTTTTTTTTGTGTGGTTAAAGTGGAGAGTGGCTACTTGCCTCAAAGTTTTGGTATTCCGTACCCAATACTGATCTAGGAGGATATGGGCAGGGAAGTTCAGAGAATTCAGGCCTTGATGTATTTTGACATCATCCTCTGTGCAATACGTTTTGGGATGTTTTACATTAGGCCGCGAAAAGTTCGTCCTTATTTCACTAGATTTGTTGACATCACAACCTGTGTCTCAAACAGTTTTGGACTTAGGGACCGTAGCAAAATTCAGACAGGTCAAAAAGAAACAAAATTTTTCGTTTGGGGTGGGGGTCAAAGGGGTATTTCGTTTCTTTTAAAAAAAACTTGATGCACCCAAAATTAGCAAAAATTAATGAAATTTATAATCTCCCACCACTCAAAAGTTCGCACTGACGATCTTTTCTGACAGGCGGAAGTGAATAGACACTGACGCATGCATGTAGCATGCATCTTCTGCTTCACTACAGTGACCTGTCAACTGGTCTGATGTGCGAAAACAACACAATTTGAAGCAAATACGTGGACAAATGCCAACCAAAGAGGTGAACCTGTTCGGGCACGTGGTGTCTGAACCACTTCTCAGTGACAGTCAGCGGCCTGGGAATACAAAGTACGATGAATTCATAAAGTTATTTGTCGACTGCCGGCAGGAGGATGGGGGAAAGGTAGCTACAAAGCAAACAATGTGGCCATGCTTCATGTTGAAATATGCACGTAAAAAAATCACCCAAGTTTAGTTTCTCAGGGGGAGGGGATCTGGAGAGAAACTAAAAATTTGTTTCTTTTTGACGTGTGTGAATTTTGCTACAGTCCCTTGATCCATATTAGCATTTTTTCCAATGAGAAAGACAGCTGCTATCCTTGGGTTTTTTTTTACTGCTGCACAGTTACACCGCTCCAAAATCCCAACAACTGCACGATCATATCAAATCTGAAATGTCCCCTTTCTGTTCACCTGAAGTTGGCAATAATGCTTTCCAGCTTTTGACCGATATGGAACCAAGAAATGCATCCTCAGCCTTTTGCCAACTTTTGGGTAAAACTATGCACATTTTTCATCCACATTGTTTTATTTTTTTTCCTTGACATTCAGTAACTTCCTGAGATAAACGTTCCCACAGTTACTGTAACTTTCAGGATCGGGCGCAGGCTTTTTTGGCAGCGTTTACCGTCCCTCAGTCCTGTCACCCCTACAATTTCAGACTGCGCTCAGTGTTGCTTAACTCTTCCGCTGCCAAATCACGTTGATCAACATTTTTCCATGTAATCAGTTACCTGCCACATCACGTCGAGCAACGTTTTTTTAGTTCGTTCAGAAAACACCAGATGTCTCTTCAATCGAATGTCTAATGGCATTCTTGTGGCTCTGACGTCTCAGTAGCAGACGGCAGCAACGGTTGCAGAGCTGGGGCATTATGGGTAGCATAACAGCAACAGATTTGGAGAATGAGCCCCCCCCCCCCAAGGGGGAGGTCCTCCAGTAGCTAGAGAGTGCAAGAGGGCACCACTGTAGATAGGGAGGCTATCAGGTGGCTAACTGCCGTGAATATCAGATAATAAACTTAAAACTTCACCTTCATCTTTTTATATCGAGAAATATAACACTAAGGATTCTGTGAGCCATTGCGAGTGAACTTGCATGTTGCACGATCTCTGCACCCCTGTCTCAAGTCTTCATCCTCGTCTACATACGTGACCCACCGCCACAAAAACCAGTGTAAAGTCGCACAGAAAATGAGCCTAAACGTACTGACATGACACCAGGAGATAAAGACAGAAACAGGATCACTCAGATTTCACAATAGAAGCCGTGGTTACACTACATAAAAATACCCGTGTTTTTCCAGACCCGTGTCAAACCCGTGTGTGCGAAAAGCCCGGCGAGAGGTCACACCACTACATTGTAGTTAAGGACAGTTGCGCTGCATGCGCTGACTCTTCAGTCATTTCTCTATTGACCCACATTGTTGGAGGCACGAAAGCGACGTCACTTAATGGCTGTGCCATCTGTAGCCGTGCTAAAGAACTAAATGAGACACGGGGATTTCGAAAAGCACGGCAAGATTGCCGTGTTTTTCAGACACGGGTTTCTTGAAGCCCGGCAATTCATAGGTGTGACCGCAAAAAAACCGGGGATTTTATGTAGTGTAACCACGGCTAGACAGACAATACTGAAATTGACAAATGTTACCCTCCACCACAAAACCAATCATCAGTCACTCTGAGGTTGTTGGCAAGTTCAGACCAATCTACATGTATTTATCAATTTCAGTATTGTCTGCGTGTCTGTTGTGAAGTCTCAGCGATTCTATTTCTATCTTTATCTCCTGGTGTCATGTCGGTACGTTTCGGCTCATTTTCCATGCGACTTTACACTGGTTTTGTAGTGGAGAGTCTACATACAGTCTCCACGTCTTCCTGTCCATCCTAAACATTTGCATGATCATCACACAAACCTTGTTTCACGCAGCATTTGTTTTGTTCACATTTTGTCCTAGTCACATTTTAGTTCATTTCATTGATTTTGCATGAATTTCCGGTGGACTTCTCCCTTCCCTGAGTGAGGTAAAATTCAGAATCTTGCATTTGCCGCAAACCTTTTTTGTGGGACTGAGAGTGTCCCCATAGGGCTGTCAGACTCGGGTGTGTTGGAAAGGTTGGTACCTATCACCACAGATTGTGGGTACAATCCTTTGTCAGAGCCTTTCTTCATGTGATGCTGATAGAGAAAGCAACTCTCTTTGACAGTGCACATTTCCTCCGGGCACTCTGGTTTCCTCCTGCTATAAATAAAATTCACCCAATGCTGTTTTTAGCTCAGCTGACCAAAGGTCAGCGGAGCTAGTCATATGTACTGAGTGGCGTCCGTATGTGTGTCTGTGTGTGTGTGTGTGTGTGTCGTCCGTTAAACTGGCACGTTTCGCAACCGCAAGGCCGAGGGTCATGAAACTTGGTGGAGGGATAGGCCCTAGGAAGGACTCGAAACAGGACCAAAAATTTTTGCGATCTGACCTACATTCTGCTCTCCAGGGGGCATTTTCCGTAAAATGGAAAACCCCAATAACTCGGGCCAGAGGCAATATATCAAACTGAAATTGATAGGGTATGAGGCTTGATTTCTGGTACACCAAGTGCAATGGAAATTAATTCGAAATTTGTTCTCCAGGGGGCGCTAGGTGACAAAATAGAAAACAGCACTATTTAAATTTCCCGCGCCAATTTACTTTGACATGTGGATGCTCTTTTGTTCATGGAATGAGGAATCATGGGAAATGTCGTGTGCTTGCACAAAGTGAATGGAGATGAAATATACCTATGATCATCGCATAAAATCCCAATGATCATAGACAATCACCTTATGAAATCATACGTGAGTGGTATTTTAGAGTACCATCAAACAATAACTGAAATTATTTTTCATCAAAACGACATGAGTGGGTTCAAAATATGACGATATATATTGGAAAAAAATCACAATGATCGAACCGACAACAGCGATCTCGGCTTCATGCACGTCATTCCAAGTCGTCGACTCGGGCTGATTTCATAGTGTGCTGCCTTAGAAATTGTTAAAATTTCAGATATTTAGATTATTTGATACATATTTAGTCTGATTGGGACCATTAACGACGAAGTGATATGATAATTTTGGTGCTATCAGCCGAATGAGGCCT
>NMRB01003656.1:0-28706 GCA_002633025.1 Notospermus geniculatus | reverse complement strand
CTTAAAGCTGAACTGCATGAACGAAAAGCCCTCATGCGGCGAGCAAGAGAAATGCTAACGCCCTGCAAACACCTCAAACGAAGGCTCAGAACATGATAGACCCAACGAGGCCAGGAGGGCGCCACCTTATTTGTCTTCGGGCAACAGAGCTGTCAACATCTCCGGATACCTCCTACAGTACTCATAGAAAAAAATTATAGTCATTTAGACGGGATTCGAACCGTCGGCCTCCTGATTTGTAATCCACCACTCTATCCACTCGGCCAACGAGCCAGCTGACAAGGACATGATTTATGTTTGTCATAGACGTAGGTGTTCGACTTGCGTAAAAATAATATGAATAAGAGAAAACACAGGAAGCCTACCAACATGATCGGTGGCCGAATGGGGAAGACGGTGGAGCAAAGATAACAGTGCGCGGGTTCGATTCCTAGCTGGGTCGAACTTTTTTCTTTCGAAAAAAAGTGTTCAGCAGGAGCTCACCAGAGGATGTTGATACCTTGACAGCTCGAAGACAAATACGGTGGCGCCATCCTGGCCTCGTGGTGTCTATCATGTTCTGAGCCTTCGTTTGAGGTGTTTGCAGGGCGTTAGCATTTCTCTTGCTCGCCGCATGGGGGCTTTTCGTTCATGCAGTTCAGCTTTAACTAAGGAGCTGTAGAGGCATATGTCTAAAAATAGCCATACCACGTGATAGAAACAGAGCCACATGATATGATTAGATCCATGTGGTTATTTTGGCGGGAAAATGGCTGAATTGGGAGATGTGAGATTTGACAGACTGCCATTGCGCCACTTCAGCTGGTCTGGCAGGCCTGCCAAGATCTAACCTTATAAAGCGGTGTAAAATTGTTTAACTTGGAATATTCTTTCAAAGAACGGGCTTAATGTAGCAACCATCCGGAGGGGTGGAGTTAATCCCTTTTTCTGCAGTGCCAAATTTTATCCATATTCACGAAATGTCTCTAGTACAGCAGACCCCTCCCAGCCCGCCTCCCAGCCACAGCTGCCCTTGGTTTCTTTGGATGGCATATCCTCATTTGCCCCTGCTCCCGAGTAAAACTGGACAAAACAAATTTTTCCTCCAAAAGATAAGCTATGTGGTGTCAGATGTGGGGAAAATGCATGTGGGAGAATAGATTTTCAATTTTTGGGGGGGGGCCCAAAGTGAATGCACGGAAGGGTCGGGCTTCAGGGCTCCAAAGGATTGCCAGTGTATAGGCTGCAACTGTACCCTCCAATGGTAAAAGGCATTGGGTGGTATATATAAAAGATAGCAAATGCCTTTACCCGGTACTTCAAGTTTTGTAATACATTTACATTGGTTGGTGCTGTGCAAATCTTAAACAAAAGCATTTGCTAACTTTTATAAATTCCAGCCATTATATCCATTCACAGTCAGTAGAAGTATGGTTCATTGAAAAGCTCTTGCGTCTCCTACCAAGTACACCATGGTGCAATCTGTAGCTGTTCCTTTAATAGAGGTTTCCCACGTGACGTCATAAAGGCCACGTTGGCCGTCAAACTGACCATGTGTTTCCTGAAGGAACGTCACGATGACGCGATGACATTATTTCGTGTGCTGTCTCGTCACGTCAGGCATAATGTCAATCCACGTGTAGCACCCTATTGATGCCAGTTTGCGTCATTTTGACGGCCAGTCACATGATTTGATGACATCAGTGGGATTCCTCTATAGGCCACACTCCTGCTGACCACTAGTGGGTTGGAATAGTGCCTTTTAACGATTGGAGGGTGGAACTGCTTCTTGAAAAGGTATCTAAATCGATTCAAAATTAAACCTGTGCCAGTTCTAGTCCATACCTGTTGTTTGCTTCTTTTATTTTGCTCATCGTTTGATGTATTTTGTTTGCAAGGTATGCCACCCCAGCAGATGCAACTTCAACAACCCATGCATCAGGGTATGGCACAACACCCTGGGATGATACCCCAAACAGTCATGGCCCAGGGGCCACGCCCTGGTATGACAAGGCCCGGTTTCCCTCCGATGGGGCCGCCGCGGCCACCCCACGGGCCGCATCCACAGATGATGCCCCCGAACCAGGGAGCCCCGAATATGCCTCCATACCAGGGCCAGGCCCCGCCTGGCTATCCGTCCCAGGGCGTGCCACCAGGGTGTATGCCTCCCCCGCATATGATGCCACGCGGTATGAGCTCTGGTCCGGCTAGTCCCCGACAGGCCTCAACGCCCGGCCCAGAAGGATATGAACAAGGTACAGGATCTAGAATCCACACATCATGTTCACATATTTCCGAACATGTTCACATGTTCTCAAATGTTCACACATTTCTGGACATCTCTCATCTTTGTTACCTCTCTGAAATAAACACCAGGAATGTAGCATATTGTTTTCTATTCTGCTCTCCAATGGTAGTGTCTTCACATTTGATCATGTGGGAGCATGATTGACTGATATAGCTGCACACAACACTCGTATGGGGTGCGTTTGAGTCCTTCCACCGTGCCAGCTCATGCGAGCATGACAGCGTCCGAATTGGTGATGACGTCAGCATTTTATTCGTGCTAGCTCGTGCCTGTTCCAAGTAGCCCTCCCCTTGAGGTTTGCGACTTGGAACAATATCCCAGAATGCAACACTTCAACATGGCGGGGCACAGCGAACTACATATTCTACTACGGTAACAGATTTCTTGGCTGTCACTGTCATCACTGACGCTTATGGTATGGAGAGCCAGTGACCACTTGCTGCTGCTGTTCACAGCGAGTGCCAACATCGCCTTTTTTCCTGCCATGATCTATTTCTAAATAATGCACTGCTTTCATCATTGGCATCTTTAAATTTCGCTGATGTCAGAGTGTAGCAGACAACAAAACGGCGTCATGACAGTTTACTCGTGCCTGGCCCAATATCGTTCTACTAACGCACACTGCGCATGCGTGTAGTTCCCTGATACACGAGCTCAGGGAAGCACGGTGGAAGTATTCAAAAGCACCCATGGTGTATGTCAAGTATAAGATTGATTACTTCAGTCATCCATGCATCATCCCTCTGATAAAAACTGTGGCTGATACCTTCTCCCATTGGACAGCAGTATTATTTGTGCAAACATTCTTTCGTAATGTGCCATCAAAATGTTGACATGTTAACCTTTACAATTCATTTAACACCAGTGCAGAGGAGGTGCTCTAAAAGGTGGATTGATATGATAATTCTGCATGACCTTAACTATTTCTTGTTGGGCAAGTCCACGGTCTCGAACGTGACATTCTTTCACTTATTCAGTGCTGTTTCTGCAAATTTTGGAACCACAGAAAGATTTAATACCCTGCCTCATGTCAGGCTCTTGTCCTAGCCCCTGGTATGAATTAAGTTTGTTGTGATTCATAATTAGTGCACTGATTGCTAATTAGTTGCATCAGTAAAAATCAGCAAACAATGCCTTATGAGTCACAATGAACTTAATTCATACCAGGGGCATAGAAGGACGAGAGCCTGACATGATGCAGGGTATTACGTCTTTCTGTGGTTCCAAAATTTGCAGAAACAGCACTGAATAAGTGAAAGAATGTCACGTCCGAGACCGTGGACTTGCCCTGTTACCCTGCACTGAAAATTAAACTAACAAATTTCCTTTGAAATAGTTTTGCCACTAATGTAACGGCATTGTAGAAATCTTTGTATCCTGTTTCTAATACGAATTTGTGACTGCAGTTTATAGCATGAAAAGCAATCTTTTGGGCCTCCCTGTATTATAAGGGGCAAAGTGATAAGTTATACCACTGTCAGCAGTTGTTTCCGTTGCAATGTTGTACTTCATTTGTTGTGCCAGGATCTCACTGCAAACTTAACCACTTTTGTTGCCTGTCAGGCCTGTACAGGCAACTTCTGTAGCACCAGGAAAGTTGCCAACAAGAAATGAAAATTTCATAGAAAACGCCAGCTGCGGAGAAACAAACTGGTTTGATTTAGCAACAAAAGTTACATGTATCTGTTGACTAGATTAGTTGCCATCCGCAGTACACATGGCAACATTGCATACTCTGCGGTAGCATGGCACCGTGCTACATACAAAAATTACCTTTGCCAAGGAAAAGATGGTAATGATGTGTTTAGTTTAGTGTGCATTCTCCCATAGCAGGGCTTTGGTCTTGCTCCTCTTCATACACTCCATACAAAGTTTGTGTGAGTGGATGAAGAGGAGCGAGGTAAAAACCCCTGCTGTGGGAGGATGTTTAGTGTACTACAGGCTTTAGGCTGCTTTTCCACGAGACATTTGCGGGCGCCGAATAGGAGGCGGGCGCGGGTGGAAAAATTCGAGCCAACGTATTTCCCTTTAGCAGTTTCACCCGCAGCCGCTCCCGCCACTGAAACCGCGTCCGCAAACGTCTCGTGGAAAAGCAGCCTTAAGCCGCCCATACACGGCGCAATATTATTGCACAATATGGGGCCCAAATGGGTTATCGTGTGCTTTTCGCATGATGGGTAGAAGAAAGATTGGCAATTATATTGCCCATTGTGATCCTCATATTGTGCAATAATATTGATCGTGTATGGGCCGCTTTAGATGTATTCCACCCTTTGTGCACTCAGGCCTAGGTTATTTCCCTCAAACCTGTTTTGAATTTCAAATTGCATATTTTCTCTCTTAGGTGCTAATCAACAGTCCATGGCGCCACCTATGCCACCACCAAGACCACCATCGCCGATGTTTGTTCCCGTACCGCCAAGGACGCAAAGACTTCTACATTCGGAGGCTTACCTGAGGTGATATTTGAAGGAAATCTTTGGGTCAATGGGGTTCGCCATTTGGTCACATGATGACTTTGGGATCATCTCAAAATTGCTTGATGCCCAGAGAGACGAAATTTTTCATCTCTCCCTGGACCCCCTCCCCCTCTAAATGACGAAAAAAGTCATATGTCTGGCATCAATACTTTTATTTCAGAATTACTTATGTGTTTCTATGGATGAGATTGATCATCTCTTTTAAGGCGCATTCACATTACCGTAGTACATGTACATGTACTTTAAAGCAATCTGAGACCGGCCAAAACAGTTAGTGCGCATTAACGGTTCACACTACAAAGTTTTTAATGTGATATCGGGCCGGTTCATCGATTCTGCTTCTTGTAGCGATCTCAGGCCTATTTGGCTAGCGGGCTTTAACCTTAGGCCGGCCTAGACATGTGTCTGAACAGTTTGGCGCGTAGTGTCACCGCGCTGACTGGATCGCTCCAAACTGTTCAGACACATGTCTAGACTGGCCTAGGGTAGCAGAATCGGCCGGAGATCGCTACAAGAAGCGGACTCGCTAGACCGGCCCGAGATCGCGTTAAAAACTTTGTAGGTGAACGCTTAATGTGCACTAACTGTTAAGGCCAGTCTCAGATTGCTAATGTGAATGCACCTTATGCTAGATCGGCCTAGACAATGCGGATTCCCGAATGCGAACTGGGGATTTCAGTCCCAGATCGGTCTAGATGTGAACACGGCTTGAGATCGGTTTTATTTCAACTTTCTCCCATTGATTACATTACAGATATATTGAGGGTCTACACTCGGAGAGCACCAAGGTAACAGAATGGGACAAGCATCTCACTGCCACACAGGAGAACACGCCGCTCCCACAGTCAGGAAAACTGCCCGTCAACTGGCTGACGAATGGTGTTGAACAACACGGCAACGCAGTCAACGCTTTATGGGCGCTCAGAGATCTGATGAACAAGGATGCACTACAGATACAAAGAGTAGTGGAAATTATCTCGTAGTTCTTTTATATAGGTATGTGTAAGAAAAACAGACCCCTAGCTAGAGTTTGAAGGGAGACATCCGAAAGATATTGCCCGGCGGGTACTTGTTGTTTTTAGCTCAGCTGACCAAAGGTCAGCAGAGCTAGTCAAATAGGTAAAGTGGTAAATGTCTGTCAGTCCTGCAGTCACTCCATCTGTCAAACTGTGCCTGACGTTTTGTAACCGTAATAGGTAGAGGCTCCAAATTTCATCTGAAGGTAGCCCTGGGTGAACTCTCCTCGGAAACTAAAAATGAGCGCGATATGACCTCTATTAGGCTGTCCAGGGGGCGGTTTGCGTAAAATGAAATATCGCTGTTGCTAAAGAGAGCAGCAAGGAAGTGTCTTGAATTTGAAAAACTCACTCTCAGCCGGCGGTATGGCTGAGCGGTTTTCAGCAGAAAATCTTCAAAGTGAACATGACAGGTCCTACGGGGGATAAATGTCGGGGTGGGGGGGAGGGGAGGGGCGAAATCATGGGCAATTCTCTGGAGGGAAAGTGTCCTGATACTGCCCATGCCATGTAATGATGTGGCAAAGAGACCATCCCCCCTCCCGATATTTGCCCCTGGACTTTTGCCGCCAGACATTTACAGGCCTAGATTTTGCCGGAAATTTGTCTTTATGCCCGGTTTTCTTCTCTGTTTCAGGTGTCAAATTAGAAGAAAAGCGTAGAAGACTGCCAGCATTGTCACAGATCGATTTTTTTATGTGGACCATTTTGTTTTATTTATAAGAGTGCATTTTACCATGATCCTTCAGTTGAGCATTTGGTCATCGCAGCTGATGGTAACTTTTTTACTTTTACGTTTTCTAGACTGAAATGAGGGTTCCGTTCCTGAAAATACAAATTCTGTAGTTTGTTTCTCTTAGAGTACAGATAGTAGAGAGGTTTCACAGCGGCCCGACTCCGACTTCAACTACGAGACTGAATTGCAGTCAGCTATGGACATCCTTGATAAAAACGATGTGATAGAAGTTTTCAATTCGTCAAACACCATAAATTGAAGGCAGAAAAATTTGGCCTTATAAATCAGAAATGCAGATAAATAAAGAATATTGAAGTCGTAAATAATCCTAGTCGTTGCTAGTTGACACAACTATAATATTTGCGATTCGCATGCACTTCCGATTACGAGTCAAAATTATTCTGCCACAAAGTTATGGCATTTTACGATTTGCAAATGTCTATCAAATCGTTTTTAACCAGGTTTTCGAAGAAAGTCCTGGTTATTAAATTACCGAAAGTGGCGGGCGGTCGGGCGTTTGGGCGTTCGGGCGGTCGGGCGGTCGGGCGTCCGGGCGGTCGTTTTCTCTTGTCCGACTGATAACTTAAAAACGACTTGAGATTTTCTTTTGAAATTTTTGGGACATGTTGCTTGTAAGTAGACGTTGTTTCCTTTCGATATTCAGCGTCATTCGATTCAAGGTTTGGCCAATAGGGGGCTAAATGTGAAAACAGAAAAAGTGCTATTTCTCCTGAACAAATGAACGGATCGTCACCAAATTTTTATCATAGGTATATCTAATGACGATACATAACATAATACCCGGGTTTTTCATTTGACCTACTTTTCAAGGTCACAGAGGTCAAAGTTCGACAAAAGTTACGAACTTGGCATGTGTCGTCGTTTTCTCACCTAGCCATTTCATACCTTGCATAAATGTGTACTAGAGGGATACCTTCTGAAATACGAAGTTTCGGCCCGATCGCACATCCAATATGGCCGCCAGGCAGCGTTACCCGAAAATCATCGAAGTCTTATAACATGGGAACGACTTCAGATTTTCTTGTGAAATTTTGTGGACATGTTGCTTGTGAGTAGACATTGTTTCCTTTCGATATTCAGCATCATTTGATTCAAGGTTTGGCCAATAGGGGGCTAAATGTGAAAACAGGAAAAGTGCTATTCACGCCGCCACTTCGAAAACCTGGTTATTCGCCACGCCCAGCGTGCGCCTTGTTATCAAGGATGTCCACAGCGGACTGCAGTTCATTCTGGTAGTTGAAAACTTCATCTTTTTCTGAAAATGGGACACTCACTTCAGCGGAAGTTACCTCCATTATTTTATTTTTGAGCCATTCCAATGTAAAATGTTGTAATGTGAATCAAATGTTTCTGAAATTTTAGATCACGTCCGTTTGTCTAGGTGAGCGTAAAGAATGTAGTGGATGTATAGAAATAAAATTATTCTATTCTATATGTGCATAAATGTTGCCTTTGGTGTAGATCTTTTACATGGGCCCATTATACAGCTTATATTACAGTACAGGTCACAATTGACATTCCTATGGCTTCGCGTAAGTTACGCGTATCTCACGCCTTTGGTATCACGTAACTCACTGCGTACCTTGCCAAAATCGTGTAACTCGCCACGTATTACTCGCCTCGTAAGTTACGCGTAACGTACAGTACAGGTCACAATTGACATCCCTAAATTCGCGTAAGTCACTCGTAACTTACGCAACAACTCACATGCTATGTTACGCATAACTTACGAGGTGAGTTACGCGGTGAGTTACGCGAATTTCGCTAGCTATGCAGTGATTTACGAGACGAGTTACGCGCTTTGGGCGAGTTACGCAGTGAGTTACGTGAAACCAAAGCCGTGAGTTATGCGTAACTTACGAGTAACTTACGCGAAGCCGTAGGGATGTCAATTGTGACCTGTACTGTAGCTCATGAGTTGTTGCGTAAGTTACGCGTAACTTACGCGAATTTAGGGATGTCAGTTGTGACCTGTACTGTATCTCACTGGAAAAAAGTTCGGTGGTTATCCCACCGAACTAAAGTTTGATAGTTATCCTATTCATCATATCCATGACGTAGGCCCAGGCCTACATCGTTCTGTGACGTTGCGCGTTTTGCCCACCAGCTTTCTTCAGCAAAGCAATGAATTTTGCCCACCACCTTTGCGTCATTACGGCGACGTCCGCAATGGCGGACACTGTCGGAGTTACATCGTGGAAACGATGAATTGAATATCCTATTGAATTCTCTGTCTCCCTGCCGAATAGTATTCGGTAGGGATACAGAGAAACCCCTGCGTGTTGTGTTGATCTTTTGGTATCAATTCGAAACGGCCTCGGGTCAAAACGGCCCCACGTTCACCGTGAAGGTTAGAGGCCAAGGTCAAGGTCAAACAGTTCTAAAGTGAAAATCTGCTCAGAATTTCAAAGAAAACTAGTTAGAAGCCTGAATTGTTAATAAATCATCTCCAAGTTTAATCAAGGATGCCTGTTCGAGTTACCGGTACACAATACTTCGCAAGGTCAGAGGTCAAGGTCACAGTCAACCATCACAGACAACATAAGTCAGAACCTGGTGATGGTGGAAGCCTAAAACCTTCACCTACACCTATAGCCTGCAGCACACGTCACCACTTTCGTTGCTCGTACAGGCAATTTTCGTGGTTGGCAATTTTTGTGGCGGTTTACGGTAGACGTCACCACTCAGTAGTCTCGTGTGCTGCTGATGGCCACGCATCATCAAAACTCGCAACTACAAGCAATTTTTGTGGTGAGAAATCAAACCTGTTTGATTTTCAGCAACTCGTGGTCACCACAGAATTTCCGTGGTGAGTGGTCGTTGCCGGCCACAGCACACTTGGCCATTTTCATGGCAACCACGAAAATTGCCTGTATGAGCAATGAAAGTGGTGACGTGTGCTGCAGGCTTACATGTATGTTATCAAGGATGACCTTTCGTGCTGTTCAGGCCTTTTGACGCCATGACATCACCGAGATTGCCGTCGCATCATCCGTGACGTTGGCAACGTCATGTGCGACGGAATGATGTCACGATGCCACGTGAATGGGTATGACGTCATACGTCCTCAAGCACTCACATGAATTTGGGGTTTGTGGTGGGTTATTTTGTGGTTTTTGTTGTGTTTTGGATGGCTCTCTGGTCCCAGCTCAGTTTCCTATTACTCACCCTTGCAACTGGAAGCAACTTACGGCAATGGCGTTTCCGGCAACGGTGGGCGATTGGCTGGAAACAGCAGCAACTGATCAGATGCTCAAACAGGTCGATGTGCGTGCCCCAGCAACGCTATTGCCGACCGTTGCCGCTAGTTCCAGCCAGTTGCTCATGTTCTACTCGTTGCCGACCGTTGCTTCTAGTTCTCTTCAGTCGCTGTCGATGTGCGCGCTCTGGCAATGAATTTCCTTTGTTTGTGGAGCACACCTGGTCATGTGATGGAATCAGGTGACCTACAAAATGACTCCCGAGTGGTCTGATCGGAAGACATCGACAATTTCTGTGTAGCATTCAGTTCAGTTGCCTGTTCGATGTGCGCGCTCCAGATTGAAGACTGGATTGTGCCACTTGTTGCCACAATGACCAGTCATAACCGATAGCGACTGTTGCGTTCAGTTGCTTCCAGTTGCAAGGTCGATGTGCGCTAGGCTTTACACTGGAAATGCAGAGATGAAAAAAACAACAACACAAATTTAGACACATTACAAAATGCAGATTCTTATTACAGGGGATTTTTGCTACATTTTTTCTATACATGCATTTTCAATGGCTCTAAAGAACTGTACATGGATGACTTCACTCGTTAAACTACAGGCTTCTCAGGCGTTAAAACTCCTGGGACAATTTGAGGAAACATCAAATTAATTTCCGGGGCTATCTTGAGAATTCATTGGAAGAGACGAGCTATGAAGAGCTGGAGTGAATCATGACTGAATCACTCCATGGAAAGTTGCAACCTTAAAGGGGTGGTGCACAAAAATTATGTTGGCTAACATAATATTGATACACAATTAAAACTTAATTGTATTGTACTAAGGTCAGTGGTGGTGTACATTTTATTTACCTGCATGCATTGAAGATTTCACATTGATAGATTCCAACCCCGATTCCAACACAACAGGGGCATAGCTAGCTTTTATGGTGTAGGGGAGCAAAATTGATTGAGTCCGAAGGGTGAAGCTGGAGGGGGGTCTGGGGGGTCCTCCACCAGAAAAAATTGAAAATCTACACCCTCTCAGATGCATTTTCCCAAATCTGACACTACATACAGTAACTTGGCTTGAAGAGGGGAAATGACATTTTAGAGCAAAAATTTGTTTTGTCACTTTTGCTCTGGGGGCCCCGTCCCCGGCNNNCCCGGCTAGCTACTCCCCTGCACAATGTGTTTATATGTGACCCGTCACATCAAATCAGGTATTAAGTTGCACAAGATGTGAACCAGGACGAACCAAAATAACTCCAGGAGACAAAGGAAGAAATGTAATCACTCAGATTTTACAAAAGACAGACAATAAGCCTAGGCCTACTGAAATTGACAAAACGTTGGTCCCAACCTGGCAACTTCCGAGCGACCTTGTACTCGTTTTGTGGTGACGTGTCACATATCCTTCAATAGATTCTATCACTCCAAAAGAGTGCAGCACCTTACTGGGTAGTGTCATGACATCCCGCACGTCATTTCTGAAGCCCATGACGTGACTCGAAAAAAAATCCGGTTGTTTCAGCGATCATGACGTCGTGAAACAATCTGATTTTTTTTCCTCTCTCACATCAAGACATCATGAAATGACGTGCGGCGTCACGGCGCTGACCCCGTAAGGTGCTGCACTCTTTTGGAGTGATATCGTCTATTAAAGCAAACTGGTCGCGCCAGTCAAGGTGTCCGAACAGAGCATCAAATGCCGCCATCTTGAATCTTTTACCGGTACTCACATCAGGAATTTATTGCCTATTATGAGCATATCTACACAACTGCTGTGGATTTGCTGCCTTCGAATAGCATTTAGAACACGGTCAACTGCAAATCTAGGCTACCGTACATGTTTCTATAGACAACTCTCAAATTGACGTAAACCAGAAAGATCTGCGCATTTCTGCCGAAATCGCAACCACAGCCTGAAACTGAATGACCTGACGCGGAGAACCCTACGACAGTGACTTCGACGACGTTGCGTCAGAGTTGACCATTGCCGAATCATGGATTGCATCAAGTAGGCTGGTTTCAGATCGAGGTTCTGGTTGCGGTTTCGGCGGAAGTGCGCAGATCTGCGAATTCGAGAATCGTCTACAGGGCTGTAATCCGCTAATATACGAAATTTGTAATTTTGAAATTGTGAATTTCATGGGTCACGAAATTATTCTTAGTGTCATTTTTGACTGCACGCCTAATTCCCTTTAAGGCACAAGGAGCCCTTTCTAGGAAGGAAATATACTGAAAACAAAACTGGCCCATAGTGGATCATGCAATCTTGATGATAAATGACACTAGCGAGGTTTAGCACCTTTCTGACTCCGACTTCAACTACGAGAATGAATTGCAGTCCGCTATGGACATCCTTGATATAAACAATTTGATAGACGTTTTCAATTCGTCAAACACCATACAAATGTAAATTGAAGGCAGAAAAATTTGGCCTTATAAATCAGAAGTGCGGATAAATGAATATTGAAATCGTAATCCTAGTCGTTACGACTTGAAACACGACTATAATATATTGCGATTTACGTGCACTTCCCATTACGAGTCAGAATTATTCTGCCACAAAGTTATGCCATTTTACGATTTGCAAACGTCTATCAAATCGTTTTTATCAAGGATGTCTACAGCGGACTGCAATTCATTCTGGTAGTTGAAGCCGGAGTGGGAAAGGTGCAAAACCTCGCTATTGTCACTGTCTAAGTCACTATTTCGGAACCTCCAGATGCAAGGTTGCATTAACTTGGCAGTTTATTACTTCGAGAGTCAAGCTGTACATTGAGGAAACCAGGGTGTGTTTCAAAATTGGTCACCCAAGAAAATGGGGCAAAATTTTAACTTTGAAATGATATCACAAAGATCTGTGCCATTGATTTTCCAAAAATCAAATGTAGTATTTGATAATATAGACCTTTAACTACATGTATTAGTTTCTCCATCTGGGATGTACAGTGTACACTCATTTGAAGGAATATTGAGCTTAACAGCAAAATCTATCGTTCCGTCCGACACCAAAACTACTTTCTGCTGTCAGACTTTAAAGGGTTAATAGATCAATTAGTTTGTAGTGTCATAATTTAGAGTTCCATGATACTTAGATCTGACATGAATATTGTAGAGTTTCAAGAAACAACCTTTCACCAGTAGACAAAAGAATGGTGAAAATTTTCTGGTGTCGGACGCAACACTTTTTGAAACACACCCACCAGTGTGTCAATTTCATACATTACCACACAGGACAGTGGTACATGCCATTGATACACATACCAGTTACAACATCCCCAATACTAGTACTTCTCATTGAAAAAGAACTATCAAAATAAAAATCTTTTCAATGTTTCTTCAGATGCCAGAATATATACGACACATTTACTGCAGTATTAATAACATTCATTACACCTATTAATTATCATAAATAATGTTAATTAGGTAATTAATACATTAACTGATCTAATAATAATAATAAACATTGGCAGTGGAAAGTTGCCAATATAGCAAGTAATGAAATACAACTCGTACCAATGACATTAACTCATCTGCTCTGAAGTTTGAGCAGACGGTATCTTCTACTGAAGTTTTCTAAAATCCTTGGAAATAAATTGGAAAAAAATTGAAGAAAGATTCTTCAGATGGTTGATAGGAACAACCTTTCTTCAAATATTTTTCAATCAGTACCACAGGATTTGAGAAAACTTAGACAGAAGATTCCTTCTGCTGGACTCTGGGGGTAGATGAGTTAAACTGACAATTCAAGACTAAAACAAAACGCACACATTGTCCTGAGCAAAATAAGAATATACGTATGCAAAATGCTAAACATTAACAAACGTGACTAATTAAATGGATAAAACATTGAAAATAATCACATTCTGAACTTTCAAATTCCGTCCAACGAGTACATACTTTATGTTACTAACTGAGGCCACATGACGAAATTTGCACAAAGGATTATCACTTCAAGGCCATCCATGTACTTACACAGTTATTCAATGTATTTCAACAACTGGTTGCAAATCCATGTATTGGTAAAATTGGTTGCAAATCCATGTACATGTACATGTACATGGATTTCAACAATCAATCCGTGTATTTCTACAATTGGTTGCAAATCCATGTATTTCTATAATGAGGAACCGGCAGAACTAATCCGTGATGTGGCGCCGATGAAGAACTCAGTTAAAACTGTGACATCGAAAGTCAGGCCGATGTTATTTGCCATTTAATTCTGAAACTACACCCTACTTCTAGCCCTAATATACCTGAAGTAGTCCATTGAATTTTGAATTTTACATGTTCACCATCAAGTATACGACTGACTCAATGTATCTGAATGTTTTCAAACGAAAATTCAAGCGGGGACATGTTGAATTTCATCGGTAAAATTGACTATTTTAGCGTAAACAACAGACCGAAGAGCCACATCACTGATTGCAAATGGCGCATCGCACATAACGTCACGAACGATGTGCGACGTCAGTGACGTTTTCAATGTCGCAGCGCATGCGCTTTTGTGTTAAAACTGAGTTGTTCCCCAGCGCCGCCTTTGGGTACGCCGTTCCCCATACATTGGTCCAAATCCATGTATTTCTAAAAATTGGTTACGAGAGATACCGTAGCTGTCTCAGCCTCAATGGGGAACCGGAGTGCCCAAAGGAGGCGCTGGGGAACAACTCAGTTTTTACACAATGAAATGGCCAGGGCCATTGTGCTCACCTCTGTGATAAGTCTCCATGGTTAAGTGTGAAACTGTGACTCTCATGGCCAATGTTGAGGATCAGTACAGATAAGATAAAGCTGAACACACCAAGAAGTATTTTATGGTCTGATCAGTATTATCAGTCAATGACATAAACTCAGGTGATGGCACCCAGAAGTACAATTTCTGAAATCACCCAGAAGGAGTACAATTTCTGAATACAATGAATACAAGTGGTATTTGTGAACAAACTGCTTTCCTGTCTAGGTCACAGTCTCATGTCAAAAATTCTATTTTTCAAGATGGCCACCAGGTGGCCACACGTGACGTTCACTGGGACTGAAATTTTAGCAGNACGAAATGTGCCACCAAACAGTGAATTTTGAACTTTGACCTCTGTGACCTTGAAAAGTAGGTCAAATCAAAAACCCGGGATTTATGTGATGTAGTCTCATCAGAAGAACCCACCATAAAAGTTTCGTGGTTCTTGCTCGCAGCGTTCAGGAGATATGGTCAAAAGAAGGTTTTCACAAAGCGCCCCCTACAGGCCAGAGCGTACAAACAGCAGCGCTAAGTTTCGGTCCAGAGATAGTTTTTACCATATGGTACTTGTACACCAAATTTCAAGTTTGTAGCCCAAGCGGTTTAGAAACGTGCCACCCCTGTTAACGACGACGGACGACGCCGGACGACGACGGACGACGGACGACACACCATGGGAGAAGCTCACCTCACAGAGGTGAGCTAAAAACGCATGCGCCGCGACGTTGAAAACCCCTTTGACGTCGCACGTCGTTCCGTCGTGCGTCATTCAGAATGAGTGACGTTGCTCTTCGATCTGTTCTTTACGCTGAAAATAGTCAATTTTATTGATAAAATTCGACATGTTCTCGCTTGAATTTTCGCTTGAAAACATTCAGATACATTGAGTCAGTCCTATACTTGATTTTAAACGTGTAAAATTCAAAATTCAATGGACTACTTCAGGTATATTACGGCTGGAAGTAGGGTGTAGTTTCCAGAATTAAATGGCAAATAACGTTAGCCTCACTTTCGACGTCATATTTTAGACTGAGTTGTTCATCAGCGCCACGTCATGGATTAGTTCCTCCGGTTCCTCATTGCCTTTGATTCATTTGCACTGCAGGGATAGCATATTCTCCCACATTTTCGAGTATTTTTTTGGACAAATCGAGCCAGGCATTGACTCTTGGTACAGTCTGGGGGAGCGGCGTGGTGTAGTGGTTAGCGAGACGGACTCCAGATCAGAGGGTCCCGGGTTCGATTCCCAGTCCTGACCAAGAAAAAAAGACATGCTCGCTTGTGACCTTGAGCAAGTCACTTTGCCTCACTTGCTTCACCCCACCCAGGTGTAAAAGGGGTACCTGGCTGGTAGTGATGGTCTATGTGAATGTTAGTCCAAGAGCGCTGAAATCGGCTAGCCGGGACTGTAATACTCCTCAGGGAGTGGAGAAATGAAATTGGAATGAACAGACCTATAGCTGGGGAAAAAATGTGAAGCGCCCTTGACACTGCATTGCAGTAAAAGAGTGCTTTATAAAAAGCCCACAGTTTGAAGATATAAAAACACGAGTACACATGATTCAAGGTGCCAAGTGGATGTCATAAAATAAGTACAAGTAGATGAGGACAGTCAGACAGGCCTCACAGATCATGACAGAGTTCCCAATTTATTCCATAAATCATCGAAATTTTACCATTTGAAGTTGGGTAGACCAGTAATAGTTGTTCATGATGCTGCCTTTCTTCTAAAACCAAATAAAAATGGTGATATAACCATACTAAAATACAATTCAAGAGAATGTGTACGGTAATGCCTGTTTACCGCACTTGAGAAGTGGTCAACAAAATAACATGGTACCGTACCATCACTCTCGGTTCCAACATGTCCAACGAAATACAACTGATACCATGGGGAAAAATACCATGGTAAAGTGTGCCACTCTTGGTTAATAAAATACCATTGATTCCACGGCAAATACCATGGCACCTAGTAGTGGTCACCGGCAAATACCATCTCCATGTGATCACTGTTCTTGGTTACCAGTACAAGGAAATACAGTTGATACCACAGCAAATACCATGGTACATGTACAGTGTGCCACTCGTAGTTACAATGAAATACCATGATACCACGGCAAAAGCATGGCACAGTGCGCCATTGTGAGTTGATCACACGTTTAAAATGAAACACCATTGTAAACAAATCCAGAGGTATTCTTTCCCGGAGATGACCAACAGCAGCTGCACAGGCCAGAAAAATAAATTTTGGACCACTGTCCCTACAAGGCATTGTTGAAAAAACAGAAGACATTTTCAAAATAGCACTGAATCATTTCCAATGCAAAACCAGCCATGTATAGTTCATTTCCAAGTCATTACCAATGCATGCATTTCATGTCACGAACATTCATTCATGAGCTTCTGAAATCTTGCTTGGATATACTTATGATTAAAAAGACTCTTGATTAAACCATAGCTGTACTTCCACCTATTCTAAAACCCCGTGTTTTTTTGAAAACCCGTGTCTTCGCCATGTGTCGAAAAACCTGGCAAGCATTTCCACCTATAAAATGTACATGATGTTTGGTTTACAGACCCAGCGACAGATGCCGCTGTAGGCGGGAGCTCTCCTGTGTTAATTCCTGTTGAGAAATCAACTGCGCCATCTGTCGCCGGGTCTCAAACTAGTGATTGCCGTGTCTATTCTGCTTCCACCTATCAGAAAAACCCATATTCAACCCGTGTTTAAATTAGCCCCATGGGGCTAATAGACATGGGTTTTTCAGACACGGGTCTATTTAAACACGGCAATTCAAAGGTGGAAGTGCAAAAACACAGGGATTTAATAGGTGGAAGTACAGCTCATAAGTATTTCCACAGTTGGTCAGAAGTCATCAAAAATGATCTTACCCTCATCAACATTCACAGGGACTACTTTTACAAATACAACAATTTCAACAGATTACATTCACTACTACTTCATTCAAACAGACCAATCTAGCATTATCAATAATTTTTATGATATAATTTTTCACTGGACTCATTGAATTTCATTTACATTTATTCCATGTAGGCATAGGTGTACATACGTTAAATCCCGACATTGTGAATGAAAAAAATTTTGAGTGAAAAAGTAAAGTTCTGAATGCCTTAAAAGAGTGAAAAAAGGCCGTCAGAGAGGGCGAAAAAATCTAAGCGAGCCTCTCTCTGAACAGGTTTGTGCAGTCGTCAGAATGGTAAGACCTATTTGTTACGAGATCAAAAGGCGATTCGCTTTAATGAGGTAGGTTCTACTTAGTGAAGATCGTCTTCTTAGAGACATCATGGTCTGCAAGACTTTCGCAACAACAATGCTCGTTGCCGAGGCTGACCTTTTTACAATTTTTCATCCACTACAACCATTGACTTCTATATAAAGGCCAATTTACACAGTGCGATTTTGTTGTACGATTCTGTCGCATCGGAAATTCTGTACACACAGTCCAATTTATTCATCCGTCAATGCGGACCATCTTCACCGAGTTCAGGTCAAGACTCGGCTTCTCCTCCCTTGACCTTCACACAAGCAAACCACATTCCGTGTTCAACAGATTCCCCAGGTCCCAAAAATAAACCAATCATGGCAAAGCTCGCATCAGCAGCTTGGGTATGTTGTTGTTGACATCCAACGTAATGATGTTGACCAATCAAAATGTGATAAAATGACATCATTGATATTTTTTCTTCGGAAAAACGAGGCCTCTGATTGGGCGCACGAGAAAATTCCAAAGCGTTGAACACGGAATCTGGCTGCTTGCTGCAACTGTAGGAAGAGGTTAGCCGATTTCTAAATGATGCATTATGCAGAATGATGTGGACAGACTCCTTCTTCGTCAAGCGTGCCAAATACATGACCTCCAATGGAGCCACCTGATTGGCCGAGTTCATGCGTCCTTCATCCGACATCGGAAGAAAATAGAACATCTGTCTTGTGCATCCGATGTCGCAAAGGCCATAAAATTACCGGTATGTCGTATGTGCAGTTTACACGAACTGATATGGACGTACGATCATGTCAGATCCGACTATCGGATGTAAAAATTATATCGTGTAAATTGGCCTTAAGTTCCACAAACCGCTTCCAAGCAAAAAATTTATCCCAGAAAAGGCAACTTCTCCATTTGACAAATTTCTGAAGCTCAATTCCAGGCGGCCAGGATAAATTTGTCAGTTGACATCAAAAAAAGGCACAGTCTGTCAATTATCCACCACCACTAATTTAATTGATTTGATATCAATTAATTACTTCATTATCAATTAATACTTACAGTCTAGCCAAGCTTTAAGGCTCGGCCAAGGAAGCCATGTATTTAAAGTCAATCATTTTCAACGCCAATTTGAGATTTCATTAATTTAGCTCCGAAAAATTTCCATCTCAAATACAGAGATTTCCTGATTTTGCTCTGAAACATTTCTATCTCAAACAAGAGATTTCATGATTTAGCTCCGAAAAATTGCACTCTCAAATACAGAGATTTCATAATTTTGAATAACTCCAAATAATCTTGGGCCGATTTCAGAAAGGGTGTTTAAGACTTAGACGCGTGTAATTCATACTTATTCAGGTTAAAGGCCTAGAAAAGCATTGTTTGGCTGCCAGAACGGTGCCTGATGGCGGTGTTTACTAGCACGATAATCACACGCGTTTAACATTCCTGCATTTTTACCCAGGACTACAAAAGAATATTTGAACGTTCAAGAGGCCTTGTTTAGTGTCATTCAGCTCTTTTCTTCTGTCATCCTGGACATAAACGCAGGAATTTTAAAACGCGTGTGACTATCCTGCAGGTAAACGCCACCGATCAAGCACTGCACAGGCAGCGAAACAATGCATTTCTAGGCCTTTAACCTAAATAAGTATGAATTAAAATGCTGATTGAGCTAAACGCCCTTTGTGAAATCGGCCCCTTAACTCCAGAAAGTCAGCTCTGAAATAGAAAAAACCCCAGGCCTATAAAATTTCATCCTCACCCCCTTACAATGTAAGTATCAAAAATTCCACATTGCAAAAATAAAGGTTCCAGCACAAAGTGCAAATTTATCTCCCATCAGCAATGATTGTTACAAGAATTTTATACAAGTAGGTCATGATGTTATTTCTTCTGTTTGTATAAGACTAGAAGCCAGACAACATTATCTGACTAACAGGGGTCCATTCGGGAAATCATGAAGATTTGTCTTTCCAAGCATCATATACACAATTCTCAAATTGACGTAAACGAGAAAGATCTGCGCACTTCTGCCAAAATCGCAACCATAACCTCGGTCTGAAACAGAATGACGTGACGCAGAGAACCCCATGACAGTGACTTCGACGACATTGCGTCAGACTCGACCATTGCTGAATCATGGATTGCGTCACGTCAGCTGGTTTCAGATCGAGGCTGTGGTTGTGATTTCGGCAGAAGTGTGCAGATCTGCGCATTTGAGAATCGTCTATAGCATCATGTAATATATGGTAGGCCATAATGCCCAAAATAAATGAAGCACCCAAATCGATCACAGTCAACAAATGACTAGAATCAATCGTAACAAATAGCCTAACAAGTCATAAGCCCCGTTTACACTGAGGAAAAATAACCGTGCTCGGACCGGTCCGAGCACGTATCGCCCCCAAAAAGCAAGTGTAAACGGGACAATCGTGCCAGGAAAGGTTCCAAACCGAACTGTGCCAAGACCACCAGTTTTAGGTGGTCTCAGACCGGTCCGAGCACAGATCGGTCCGGTAACACTGCTGTGTAAACAGTAACTGATCTTGGCACGGTTGCTAAATTGTGTTCTGCACATGCACGAATTTCTGAGTGACTTTGCATGGAGGCATCCATTTTGTTGTTGTCATTCGATTTTCGTACCAGATGACGAAGTGGGCCGAGACCGGTCTGAGCACGGATCGCCTTTTATGTGACCAGTGTAAACGGGGCTATATTTTATGGAGTGCAAACAGACAGGACTGTGAATATTTTTCCTCTTTCAGCCAGTTTCATGCACACTTCCCTGTCTTGAAGTGGTTACCATGTTGAAAACGTCATTTGCTCACAGCAAAAAAATTGCTATCTATACAGCTTGTAAAGAACAATCTTGAGATTCTAGTTTGTGTAACATTCAAATGGTGCAAAAATTGCACAAACAATCATTAGCAATTAATTAATTATGCCCAAGGCCAGCCTCAGGAAAACCTGGAACCAGGCAGCATGCAATGACATCACAAGCAGACCTGCCTACATTCTACGTGTTGTACGATTTAGCATATTTTGTATGCCAAAATGCGGTGATTGTACATTGTACGATTTGAGGGTCATTTCTTACGCAAAGAAAAGTGTCTCAAATACGCTCTAAATTTTTGTTATCTACCCCCAAAACCTTCCCCTGAAGTTCTTGGCCCTTTATTAGGGATTCTTTATTTCTGTGGTTTAGAACACGACTTCAATACTGGAATAAGGAATACTCTAGATTCGTTCTTCTAAGGTTACTTTACTGAACACCCATATGACCGCCTACACTATTGAAAATGCATGGCAAAATAAAGAGCTGTAACGCAAGACTCACTCATTGGTCAGTTATGTTGAATAGAATCAATAAATTGTTTATAATATGAATTGTGGGCTAGGCCTAAACAAACCTACAGCATGAATATCTGAAGTAACCTTAGAAGAACGAATCTAGAGTATATGCTATTGTGGATGTCAGATAATGGTTCCTTGACAAATACAATTTGTTTCCATGGAGTGGCTCTGCTATTTACCCAGGACCTAGCCTATGAATGTCCACAAGGGTAAATAGTAGGGCGTGGCAAAGAGAACTAGCTCGCCATCCTAAGGGTGCCGTGGAAGCATTTTGTGCCTGTTAGCTGCTGACTATCAATCTTGGTGTAGGCCCCCTATTCTTGAAACCCTATTTTCATCATACCGTACATGTAATTTTATTGTAGGCCTACAGTGAAATTTCAGATTGTACACTTTTATTTATAAGATTGTACTACAAACTAGAACTTAGGGTAGGCAGGTCTGCACGAGATATCTTGTGCCGAGGGTAGAGCACTTTACATATCACCCCAGTCTCTCAAGAAACCTTTGTGGGGAACTTGAGCAGCTCATTCATTACTCACTTAACCTTTCAGACCAGTTGAGAATAGGCCTACAAAGTGGCGACTCCGTTTGGTGTCGCAAGAGATCGTCAACGGGACCTGGATAGACAAATCTTCATAATTCACGATTAGGTGGATCTACAGACCAAACAACATTAGGAATGTTTGACAACACGCCTTATTGCTACCGCTAGACCGCTAACACGGTGGATAATTACTAGCACCCATGGCAGCATTTCCATTATTGGGTGTGCCAGCTCTGAACGGTTGCGTCGGCTGGGGGCTGCCGATGTACCGCGGGCTCTGAGATCGTGGGCTATGACCGACATTTTCCGTCGCGCTGGGTGCGTTATTCGAAGTGGATCCCTGGCCTGAATTATACATGTTATTCTGCATGAAACCCCCCGGTCCCGGGCTACGACCACTTGTTGGACTCTGTCCCATATTATTAGGACTGCCCTGTGGTGGTGGGGTAGCGTTATACATGGGACTGCGGGGGACTCCAGGCTGCGGACTACCTTGCGGTGGAAAATTCGGATTGGTGAGATTCGTGTAACCCTGTCCCATTTCGTTCGGAGAATTATGATTGTACCCTTGGTTAGGTTGAGGCGGCCCGGGAACTGCCGCCGGGGCGGCAGGCATGCCGGGAAAATGTCCGTCCTGTGACGAGTTCGGGCCAAACGGTGTAAAAGCTGTATTACTCGACTGGCAAGACTGGTTTGAGGAAGGATATGTATTCGTCGAATTGCTTGACGCCTGTGAAAAAGGTGGGTTGTGATCGTAGCTGTACGGATACGGTGGCGCCATATTGGCCATTTCGTATAACAACGGACTCGTGACGATCGGGAAATTTCCTTCGGAACACATCACCGAGTTCAAAGTCTGATTGCAAAAATTCTGCCCCGGTTCCTGTTTGATCGGACGCATCGGCATCAACTCCGTACACGTCTGGCCGCCGTCCTTCCCTCCAGGCATACAGTTCATTTGACCCTGATGACCGAAGTGATTCTGTTGTTGTTGTGGCGGGAACTGGCCGCTCCACGAATTCTGCGGCGCGTGCATTCCGATTGAGTGAGCATTATTTGACTGCTGCGACGGCATCATCCCGTAGCATCCTTGATTGAATCCCGGCTCCTGTTTCACCATCGGCATACTGCCGAAACTCCCAGGAGGCACAGACTGATTATTCTGATTTGTCCTCTCATTGTCATTATCGTCAATGACCTCTCGTTTTTCCGCCTTGACCTTGACCTTGAGTTCAAGGTCGGGGAAGCAGACTTCTGATTCGTCCAGCGTTTCTGAATCACCACGGAGGTAGTCCCTGAGCTTTTTCAAAGCCGCATAGAAAGGCACCTTGTCGATGGCACGAGGCAATTGTGAGCAACGAGCACTTGAGGAAGGCATCACGTACACAACCTGGAAGGAGAATATGACAATAATGTAGCTTTTTCTGTGCCAACATTGGCAGAAGCGGATCCACAATTTCGGAAAAGAGGGGCACACTGTGCTAGAAACATTGAAATTTGCGGTGAATTTGACTTTCACCAATGACTCCCTCATTTTGTGGTCAATGCGTATTGGTATTGCCTTGTAAGTTGTACATTGTATATTCAAAATTATATGTTCTGATCCTTTTATTTTTCCCTTTGGACATAATGACTTGTCCATGCTGACAGAACGCCACGTGCTATGATAAAAGCCGCGAAATTGAATGGGGACATCACTGCAGAGCTGCCAACCCCTGATTCATGCCTTCCGGAATTTTTCCAGAAATATCACCATTTTCCGGATTTTTTTAGGATATTTCAGTACTCTCAGTTCGGATTGATTCCAGGGGTTTCGGTAACCATGAAAATGTGCGTAGGCCCCGTTTTGCGGTCAAATCTTGCATCATCATGATCATCACTGATCATCTTGTCGGAAATCTTAGTGAAAACGCAAGTGAAATCTTGCACAATACTAACATATGCATGCCAAAAAAGCCCCAGATACGGACCACACACACTATTTTATGCTTATGAAGGGTCAAATAGCCTATGCCAGAAACAGTTGAAAACATGCTAAACTTCCACAATGAGGAACCCGCAAACTAACGTCACAACGTGGCGCTGCGAGCGATGTGACCGAAATCTCTTTTTTCTAACGTTATTTCCATTTATTTCTGGCGTGAAAATAAACCATTTGTGTTGGTCGCATGGCAGTAAAATTTACATCATCCTGTAGCAGATGAAATTTTCTTTTAAACTCATTCCTTTTTTTCTTAAAATTAAGAGATCCGATAACGATAAGGACAACGTCATTTGTGTTGTTCTTCCTGTAGAAAAATGTACAGGAATTTTTTTTCATGACGCAACGTCAACACCGAAAACAACGTCAATGACGTCGTTTCGGTACAATCGCTCGCAGCGCCGACCTGTCGGGATAAACCGCAGGGCGGGTTCCTCATTAGAATGCAAAATCTGATGAGATTGCCGCCATGCATTGCCATGCCGCAGTCATGGCCGCCATGTTGCATCTTTCCAGGTCTCAATACACAGTTTGGTGAGCTGGTGAGCATGTGGTGTGGTCTTATTGCACAGTTTTGGCAGACATGGTAAAATCGTATTTTTGAAGGGTACTTCCGTATCGTCCGTACTGGGGGTGATTTTCCGGACTAAATACGGAAAATACGGGAGGGTTGGTAGCCTAGCATCAGCGGTGTTGCCGTCTGGGTCTGAGTCATTGTGTGATCAGTGCAATGTGTGGAGAGGTGAGCGCGATCGTCAACAGAAAGTCAGGCCACCCTGCGCTATCATTTGGCTATTTACTCTATGAGCCGGGGAAAATTTCCCCGCCGCCGGGGTTTGGGAGTTTCAGAAATACGGCCAAGAGCAGGATGCTGTGATGTGTATTTCGACGATCATATAATAATTTTGGAGCGTATTTGACTTCTTTGAAATGCAAGGCAATGCATATTTGACCATGTTGACGAACCCTGCCACTCTTTGCGTGCGTAAATAGAGACTTCAGTGTGTAAAATACATCAATACGCATGCTATTGAAAGCCCTGCACGTATCTGTACTTACTATATCTGTACCAGGCAGTGGTTCGGGTTGTTTACCAATATAGAAATTCTTGTGGCCACAGAAAACTTCATAAATGCCTGAAAAGATTGAAGGAATATTTGACACGCCAGAAGAACTGAATACTTGACAGTGACACTCTACATGTAGAAGAACAGACGCCTAGAATACTTGACAGTGACACTCTAGAAGAACAGACGCCTAGAATACATGTACGGTACTTGACAGTGACACTCTAGAAGAACAGACGCCTACATACTTGACAGTGACACTCTACATGCTCTAGAAGAACTGACGCCTAGAATACATGTACTTGACAGTGACACTCTACATGCTCTAGAAGAACTGACACCTAGAATACATGTACTTGACAGTACATGTACTTGACAGTGACACTCTAGAAGAACTGACGCCTAGAATACTTGAAAGTGACACTCTAGAAAAACTGGGCTGAGTTGCACAAAACTCATGTTAGTGCTAACTTGGTGTTAGCGCTAACTTTATGCACTAACTTTATGTTAAATGACGTAAAAAGACAATGGATTTTTACGTCATCTAACATAAAGTTAGCGCTAACACCAAGTTAATAAGCGCTATCGTGAGTTTTGTGCAACCAGGCCCTGACGCCTAGAATACTTGAAAGTGACACTCTAGAAGAACTGACGCCTAGAATACTTGACAGTGCCCTGACCCCCGTCTTTGTCATGAACTCAAATCATTGAACTGACTGTCCAGAAGACACACAATGCTTTGGGGAGTAATTTCTTCCTCACATTTTGACAGAGCTGTGGAAAAAGTTGTTGTTCACTGTAGCTCAGTGCAGATGCAGTGTTATATCTAGGCCATTTTAGAGTGGCGCCGCACCATGCCACCAAAAGGGGGCGCCATTGTGCCCTTTTTTAACCCCCTAGGGCGCCATGCCCCTAAAAAAAAAAAAAAAAAATTTTTTTTTTAAAAAGGTTTTTAGTGCCCCTAGACTCTTTGCCATGGTCCCTTTTGGTCATATCACCTTAGAAACTGGCTTAAATTGGCTGTTCACTGGAGTTATAGGGACCTTTTTAACTTTTTAGCTTTTCAAATTCTGTTAGAAGAAATGTCGCAAATGAAAAGTGCCCTTTTCTAGGTTGAAGTGCCCTTTTCGCAAAGTTTGCACCGTGCCCTTCTGAAATCCTAGATATAACACTGATGATGACTGAATAAACACAGGACTCACCCTTCCCATTGAAAACAGCAATCTTGGGTTTATATTCCCTCAATTTCTCAATAAGAATCTCCCCACCCTCTTTTATTTCCTTCCTCGTTAGGTCAGCACTCCCCTTTGTCGTCCTAGCAACGATATTCGTAAATCCAATCCCACATTTGATCAGTTTATAGTCATCGTATGCTGTCATGGGTTCTGGGATGAGACCGGAGAGATACAGGCATTTCCCTGCAAAAAATGACAATGATAATCAGGCTTCTGCCAGTGGTGGATAGCAGTGGACGGCTTCAGTGCTCGAAAAGTCGGGCCGAGCTACCCACGCCAGTTGGTGAATTGGCTGCTAAGTTCGGTCGCCACAAAAAAGCACGAGAACCTGGACGGCCCATGTAAAGACGGCGCGAAATTTTAGCGCTACGGTACAACCCTAATTGTTCGCGTGCCATTTATATTCGCGACTTTTGTGTCTGGCCTGTCATTCGCGTAATTAAAGGACGCTAAATTTATCCAACTTGTCATAACAGTTCCTGGTTATGAAAGAAATGTGAACCAGCCACCTGCAGGGAACACTTGACTAGGGCCTACAGGTAAATAAAACAAAAACGATGCAAGACCTCTGTTGGGCAGTAGGTCATACAGGATATTATTACAAGGGCACTTAGAAACGGCAAGATGAAAGCTGGTCTTTTCTAGGAAGCAGTTACATTGATCACCCAATCACGAAGTTAAATGGACGCGTAATCTCCGAGTCTGGCCTATTGCTAACTTAAATGGACGCTAAAAATACCGGTCCTACAGTATTTTCACTGCTTCTGTGACGCCATCGCAGACAGGAACCATTGTATGGTGATCGCAGCGCCATCTTCAGCACATGCGGACGAACTGTTAAGTAATATTCGCCTGAAGATGGCATTTCAATCGCTCAGTTTGAACCAATCAGCAATGGTGCTCACACATTAACATTCATTTCTACAAGTATTGCTGACACTCTGACGCGGTTTTGAGATTGTTCTGACCGGCGTTCTTTGCTGCATGAAAACTTCCTCGTTTCTGCAGGTTGGAAACAGGGTTTGGCGACCTATACCTTAACAAATCATCACTTTTATTTGCCAAATGGCGAATAAAAAAGTCAATTGCATTTATTCGCGATAGACTAAATCAAGACCGGAAATTGACTTATGTGTTATGGATGTGCCCAAGTGTAAGGTTCAAATTGCAGGGTACCGGTATATTCAAAGAAACGAAAAAGCCTGCATCAGGCAACGGTCAGTGACTGAGTGAGAAAACTTTTTACATGTACTTACAGAAATGATTACCAGGTCCAGCATAATGATGACCGATATAAGCAGCCATGAGTCCCGGGTTGATCCCAACGATGACGATATCCAGATTGGGCGCCAAGTGGTCCGGTAATCCACGTGCTACCACCTCTTCCTCTGACATTCCATTAAACCTGTCACGTTTCTTTTTGACCGGCATTCCATCTGTCAGTTTTTCTTGTTTGACCTTGACCTGAGCAGGCGGTTTTCCGCCGTGGTCGCCATTGCCAGCACTGGAATGAGATGTGAATTATTGTAATGAAGTGTAAAAATTTTGAATTAAATTACTGAGCATCAAATACGGCATTATCAAAGGTCCTAGCTCTTTTGAAAAAATCTTGGGCAAAATACCGGTATCTTAAAATCTGCACTGTCAGAGAGTTGCTCTCTCTATCTAAGAATTGGTTCGACTTAGGAATCAAACCTGGAACTTCAGAGGTGACAGGCATTGATGTTTCCACTGCACCACTCCGACAGTAATCTCCTGTGATCTGGTAAAACCTAGTAAGTCTCATTTAGACAATTTTGAGAAAATCAAGGAAAACCGTTTTCCTACAGGATTAAGCTCCAGAGACAAAAGGAATTTCGTGTTGCCTTTTTAGTTGGGCATAATGGAAGGTCTTTCCAGTGCATAAAATTTCATTTGGTTTGATGGCTTAATCAGGTTACATAATGACTTACTTGGATTTTCCTGATCAAAGTTATTTCAGTGGTTACGGTTTTCATCAACAAAAACCTTACTGAGACGGGTTTTATGCATTTTTATTTCATAATATGAAGGGATAATACCTAGTACGTTTAAATTTGGGGCTAACTCAATTTTCATAAAAAAGTGACTTACTAGGTTTTACCAGATCACAGGAGAGTTACACCGGGCCTATGTAGAGTTGCGAAGTGTGGCGTACTGACTACACCGAGCTTACGCTGCCCTACGCTGGCCAGATGTGGCAATACGCTGAGAGACGCAAAGGGGTATGCGAGATGGATGCCAAAAATTAAACATGTTTAATTTTTGGCGCGTACTTTCAGCGTACAGCACTGCATGCAGAAAGTACACCGTTGTCGTTGGTCAGAACTGTGTCAGAAAGCCTCGCCAGGAAGCACATTTTGTGAATGGGAACAGAAAGGAAATTCGGAAATGTGCGTGGCGGGCATCTCTCGTGGCACACTTCGTTAGTTCTGATGGTCGGAAAATACTCTTTTTAGGTCGAGTGCTGGTCAGCATTTCTGCGTCCTGGATGGGGCCGTCCGGCGCCAACCATCAGCGGCAGAACCGTGCTTCCACGAATTATTACCCAAGGAAAAATACGATTTGTTCATAACCAACCTGTCAGCCTTTCTTTTTCTGCTCCTCTTTGGTTTGGCAGGTGGAGGTGGCTGGATAGGTGGAACGTTGAGGTCACAGCCGGGTCCGAGATTGAAGTCCACTGGCTCTTGTTTGATTTGTGGCATACTGGAAAAGATGAAATGGTCCATGGACCATGTGCTCACTGGGTTGGACATAACAGTCTAATGACAGAGGGAGGTACATATCAGTTATGACGAATCTGGGT
>NMRB01003655.1:36989-47038 GCA_002633025.1 Notospermus geniculatus | reverse complement strand
CCTAGTAGATCTTTCAGCAGAAAAGAGCGGCAGCTGGAGATAAGCAGGGCCCTCGCCCCGCACGGCTCTGAAAGCGAAAGTCAAAATTTTGATTTTAATTCTCCTCAAAGTGCTGTCGGGTGGATGTTCTTGTCACATACTCTAAACTCCCACTTACCTGTCCCACTCCTGAACTTGATAAAAACGACTAAATCCTAAGTTGAAGATAATGGGATGGGGTATGGTCAGAAACAGTAATGTCCTGCCCACTTACTTGTCCCACTCCCGAGCCTGGCAAGGAATGACAGCGTGCGATATCTTCAACTTAGGATTTGGTCATTTTTCCGAGTTCAGGAATGGGACAGGTGAGTGGGAGTTTATATCGTCACATGTTCGTGGTTTGAACACCGTGACACAGACTCACAGGGACTGATCAAGCATGCACCCCCACCCCACCCCGAGAGGGCATCAGGTAGGAAAAGTGCGGCCCTGGTGTATCATCCAGGGGTAGCCGCATAGGAACCCCGCTAGCGCTAGAGGAGCCCATCTACCGATAGTGCTGTACATTTTCCCATGCATTTTAACACCGATAGGCTGTCGAAGCACTAGCGGAGTTCTATGCGGCTACCCCTGGTGGCTGTTCTTCTGCAACTGATTTCAATGACGATGTTCCCTAAAGCCTAATACAGAAATCAAAATGATCGCAGGCGTGTTCGGGTTGACACGCAGAACGAGATCATGTATTACCTAACACTTATCTATGTGGTCGATTTATACCTGGAATTGCTCCCTATAGAATGCGTTTCCTTCGCAAATGGTGCAGTTGTCTGACGCTAACCACTAATTTCCAATTGAAAAAATAAAACGAACAGAGTGCACGGGTTTCTTCCAATGCCATGCAAACGTAACAACGTATTCTAGATGAGATGGCAAAGCATTAAGGATACAGTTAGAAAGCACGTTCCCCCAGCAGCAACAGGTTATTCCTGGCTGTGTTATTTGACGTTACTGCAGGGATTACGCCAAGGCTATTAGGGAGTCGGTTGCCAGGAAACTTGCATCCATGGTAACGACACCATGTTGTCGCTGACAAAGGAATATGTATGATCATGCGCCATAACACGTGGTCACTCTGATGTCTGGCGATTTAGGATGATGTGCCCCATGATGCCTGTCGTGTTACCTGTCACGACTGGCACAATGTGATTTTGGTGCCTAAAGCCGCACAGTATGCGCCGCTACTCACTCCCAGTTCGGCCGAAATCATAGTGCAACCTCATTACAGGCGTGCGTAATGTATAATTAGGCCTACCATAGAACCACATATAGCATAATATCCTGCATCGAGGTTGGGGGAATCCCCAATGCTGCGTGTTGCGCTGTGTATAGACCAGCTCCAGCTGTTCCCTCCAGGTGGCAGTAGTGCTCACCGGGAGGGACCAGCCCCAGACGAAGTATTTTCGTAATCACATCTGGGTACCCGCACCCCGATTGTGGGCGCGCATACCCGGATGTAATTCATACACAGAGCTATTCGTTAAGTCCGAGCATCGATTCAGCTCCTATATATGTCGCAGGAACGCTGATAAAAATACAGACAATTATTAAAATGTAAATAATGTGTCATAAAGCTCGATAAGACTAATTTGAGACATTGTTATTGCGGTACGCTAAGAAATACTTATGGCGCGTTTAATCGACGTCTGTGTGTGAGCGCCACCTGTGGTGAGATGTTGGAACCATTAGCATAACCAGAATGAATACGTCTGTGGCCAGACTCTGATCCAAGCGTAGGTAGCGGAGCGAGATCAGAGGCAGGCGGTGCGAGACTACGCTGTGTATCGCATCGTGGTTTGACACAATATGATGACTTATGTCATCTGTAGGGATACTAGTGTTTTACGGAGTACCAGTAGGCCTATGGCTGTCTTTTCGGATCCAAGTGTGGGATGCTGCTGCAAAAATGTCTGCAACCGGTGGGATAAACGTATGTATCAACAGAAATAACTTTATTCCTAGTTACATGTTTGGTCGCTAGAGGGTCGCCGATTATGACCCATCTGTCTATACTGTGCGGCTTTAATGGAAAAATCCGTCGCCGAAAGGCGCCGGTCGGTCATGTCGGTAGCACTATCGGACCTTCTGTGCGGTTGGCCCTGAACATTGAATTGGTTGTCATAATTATTTTGTCCACCTGGGATACGCTAATAAAATTCTTACTCCTCGCCGAATAGTAAGGGGACCTGAAAAGGCTTTTGTTCCCGAACCAGCGTGGTGAGGCAAAAGATAGCTTTTCCGTCCTGCAACCACTGCCCGGAAGTATGAATTGGCCGTTTGACATAGGCCTCCTACACCCTGCGGAATTGGCTCGTCCAATACCGAGTTGAAATGACATCGACCATATCCAACAATACATTGAAGTTCATTGCCAATTCTAGTCAAGGAACGATGATATCCCGTTAGATAGACGCATTAGCTCATCACATTCGTTATTCTGTTCGTCGGGATCGTTTGATCCAATTCCAAGGCCGGTCGTCTGTAGATTCGCTCGGAATATGCGCCAACAATCGAAATAAGCAGGATAATGAAGCAAATAAAAATGCGGAAAAGTCACTGATGAGACCTTAGATATGGTCAGTGCTTTGGTGGTCGTTGGTGAAAATCAGAGTGTTGTACCACAAAGAGCTGGGAACTCAGGCCAGGCTGTTAACAGCCTTTTCGATCAGTTGATCACTAGTTCGTCGCATTGGTCAGTAACCTCGTAGCCGTGGCGCCTTGTAACTTTGGCATGTTCGGCCTTTGCGAGGGCAAGAAAAAGACCCCAGAGAAGTACATGTACGGAAAATGAGAAGCCTGAGATGGCCTCTTCCGTAGGTACTTACCAGGGGCAATAATGCTATCATGGCTTCGGCCCTGAAGGGAAAATCTAATAAATACACACTGCGTAGTAGATCTAGAAGGCCCCATATTACACAGAAGTATACGGTAGGCCTATACAAAAACGCAAGGTTAACAATGGCTTCACGGTTGTGAATCCATTTGAAAACTTGTTAACTGGCGTTTTCGTACCGTAGGCTATACATAGGGCCCTTAGGTGTGCATTTTCCTGCACAGATACGGGCACGCCCGTTAACAATAGGGATTTTTCGCAAAGCCCCCGAAACTCCAACGCGAATGCCAAACCCATTGTTCGATGCCACGGAGAGAGCACAGAACAAAAGGACAGACGTTCGCGTTGGCCATGTTGGCGTTTCGGTGGCTTTGCGAAAACTCTATAATGGCTTCACGGTCGCGAACCCTCTATGAAGTATTTGTTGACCGGCGTGTCTGTGTACCAGCTTTATGTAACCGTATAGACCAAGCCAAAGACGCGCTAAACATGCTAAACATAAATCCGCTTCGAACATCATTTTGAAGGAGTTCTGCAGCTTCCTTATACATGTGTGTGGGGGACTGGATCAGACGAACGCTGAACCCACAACACAATTAATGGCTTCCATTCGCAGCCTGTATCACGGTATTCATACCAGTGAATTCCACGATTCGCTATTGTTTCCAAAGCAACGTCGATGAGTAGAAATGTAGCGGTTTTTGGAATACGTCTCCTGGTGCCAACTTTGTTCCCGCATTTGCGGTGATTGGGATAAGACCATTACCAAGGGCGGGTGCACACTAGAAGCGATTCGCAAAGCGATTTGGAATCGCACGCGAATTGCTTTTGTTTGGGAGGCATTGCGGCATGAAATAACAAAGAACCATCGCATGCGTTGTGCGAATCGCGTTTAGTGTACCCACCCTAACTAATGGACATTCGCCCACCAAACGTCCGCTGTAGATAGAGTTGTCGTGCGTGTGTAGATGGTGGGGATCACGACAGGGGTGCTTACTTATAGACCTTCTTGTAGGCCTGTGTGCAGTACAACCTATCGTGGGCCCTGTGATAGAGACACTGTAAGTTGGGCCAAAAGGGTGAATGTCGTCCTGGGTACCCCTAAAGGGTACCCAGGTCCAACTTGGGTATCCCTAAATGGCACCCAGGTACGTACTGGGTAACCTTTAGGAACCTAAAGGATACCCAGTTTGAAATTGAAGAATGGTGATTTGGCAATCGGCACCACAGCGCACGTACCATATTCGACCTGGATTCCAGGTATCTCACCAGACGGGAATTTCAAACTGGGTATCCTTAAGGTTCATAAAGGGTACCCAGTACGTACCTGGGTGCCATTTAGGGATACCCAGGTTGGACCTGGGTACCCTTTCGGGGTACCCAGGACGACATTCACCCTTTTGGCGTATGTTGGCCGGACGTTCGGTGGGCGAAGGTCCAGTATACTCACTCGTCTCACATTTCGTTGCTGCTGGGTTCTTGAATAATCCAATGCCCTATCCGAATATACTAATGGCCAATACACATGATGTACAAAAATTGGACAACAAAAATTGGACCAACAAGTTTGATCGTGTGTGACGGAAAAATTGGATGGAATGATCGAATTCCATCCAAGACGATTTGGCAGAATAGGTTTTGTCCTATTTTTGTTTGACCAAACTTGGAAATTTGATCGTGTGTAGCGGGGCAGGATTTTTGTTGACCCTATCAAGCCCAGCGAATTCACTGCTAGTTTTTAGTAGCCCTTCCATTAATTATTGTCAGTGGGGATTGGCAGCCATTTTTGTAAGAATGTTTGATGAATAGTGTGTGGCGGGGGTCCAAATTGGATCAAACATGTTTTGCCGAAAAAGTTGGACCAACATGTTGTATCTTGTGTACAGGCCATTAGACTCCCCCAATGACACGTGTATTCATGTACAATGCAGGCAGGAATAAACTGCTTTCTCTCAGCATGGATTGTGTTCTGTTTACACTACATAGAAATCCCCTGGCTTTTTGAGACCCATGTCAAGCCCGCTGCAACATCTGCCAGTGTTCCCTATCTGTTTGTGTTCCCCTCCTATTGTCTGACGGAATAAGCGGCGACATGACAATAGAGGAGACACAGAGAAACATGTCGATATTTCTAACACCGTTTCCCAAACAATAAGGGGGACACACTCACCCACAGAAACACTGGCAGATATAACATTTGCTCTGAAAAATCCCCCTAAAGCCTAGTTTATACTTCGACGCAAACCCTTCGGCGTCCGACGCAAAGCCCCCGAAACTCCAAATCAAACACCAATCCCATTGTTTGTGCCGCGACGAAAGCAGCGAACAATAGGACAGACGTTCGCGTCGGCCTTTCGGGGTTTTGCGAACGCCAAACCCATTGTTCGGTGCCACAAAGAGAGCACCGAACTAAAGGAAGATGTTCGCGTTGGCTTTTCGGGGGCTTTGCGAAAACTCTGTATTGATAGAGAGTTTTCGCAACGCCCCCGAAATGCCGACGCGAACGTCTAACCTATTGTTCGCTGCTCCCTTCGTGGCATCGAATAATGGGATTGGCGTTCGCGTTCTTGGCGTTTCGGGGGCTTTGCGAAAACTCTGTAATAATAATGGAATCACCTAACAAAAGAGGAAATACTGTATTCTCGTGCCATTAGCGACCAGTATGCGCCATTTTCTGGTAGTAATTTATGCACAGCCGGGTTTGGCGTTTGTCAATAGGCCCGCCCAGAGACCAGCCGATCAACGCTCGTCATTTGAGGTAACCATGATCGAGTAAGGCCTGGTGTATACTTGGTCACGGACCGTCAATGGCATGAAACTGATCACAGGTTTCCAAAGCGTGAATGTGCACACACATGGTTACCTCAAATGACGAGCGTTGGTCGGCTGGTCTCTGGGCGGGCCTATTGACAAACGCCAAACCCGGCTGTGCATATATTACTACCAGAAAATGGCGCATACTGGTCGCTAATGGCACGAGAATACAGTATGTGAAATAATTCATGTACTGTGCACAGAGGATATGTAAATAGTGAACTGCGCCCTGCACCGCTGTTATCATGCACTGCACACTGATTGCATGAATGTCAACTCCGTACGTTTGTACGAAATAAACATACATACTCTAAATCCTCAAATTTATGGGTACAAGTGTCCACCTCATTAAAACCTTGCGTGACCGCCCAATTATTTCATACGCATGTCTTTACAAAGGGACTCTACCGTGAATGGCTAAGGTTGGGTTCTCTGTGAATGTCTGAAGGAACTTCGCTCTGTCGCTTCCCGGGTCGTGAAATCGACACGTAGTCTGGATTTGAAATTAAAGCTGAACTGCATGAACGAAAAGCCCCCATGCGACGAGCAAGAGAAATGCTAACGCCCTGCAAACACCTCAAACGAAGCCTCAGAACATGATAGACCCCACGAGCGCGCCACCTTATTTGTCTTCGAGCTGTCAAGGTGTCAACATCCTCTGGTGAGCTACTGCTGAACACTTTCTTGAAAGAAAAAAGTTCGACCCAGTTGGGAATCGAACCCGCACCCTGTTATCTTTGCTCCACCGTCTTCCCCATTCGGCCACCGACCTTGTTGGTAGGCTTCCTGTGTTTTCTCTTATTCATAGTATTATTACGCAAGTCGAAGGCCTACGCCTATGACAAACACAAATCATGTCCTCGTCAGCTGGCTCGTTGGCCGAGTCGATAGAGTGGTGGATTACAAGTCAAAAGGTCGACGGTTCGAATCCCGTCTATGACTATAATTTTTTTCTTTGAGTAGTGTAGGAGGTATCCGGAGATGTTGACAGCTCTGTTGCCCGAAGACTATCGTATGTTTAAGTCATCTGGAGCTCGATGGGCGGACCTTCGGTTGTCAGGCAGACCTTGGTATTGTTGGTGAAGTTTGGCTATTGACATGCGTTTTATTGACAGGGCACTTCCAGCCAATCCCATGCCTGTGCCAGTTTCAATTTCAAATCAAGGTCTAGTTGTATGTTCAATTTCAAACCAAGGTTCAGCTGGTTAGAAAACAATGTGCGTTGGACCGTTTAGAGTAAACCCTAAGTTCATTGTGGTCTGGTTACTAAGGGTTTGATTGACATACGCCCATTGAGCTCCAGATGACTCAAACGTACTATAATAAGGTGGCGCCCTCCTGGCCTCGTTGGGTCTATCATGTTCTGAGCCTTCGTTTGAGGTGTTTGCAGGGCGTTAGCATTTCTCTTGCTCGTCGCATGGGGGCTTTTTGTTCATGCAGTTCAGCTTTAATCCCACTGGGTGAGAAGGCTTGTTGCGACCATGGTTTTATACAGGGTGGCTCCAAAAATGTCAACATTGGTATCAAACTGATTTATTGGGAGTGGAAGGATTAGGGCGAGTTCTGGGATAAATGCCAGTTTGTGGAATGCAAATTTAACAAAGCCTACGGCAAAACTACTCGTATGTTGCTGAGCAGTCTACCCATGACGAAATTGCTACCAAGTCTATTTCTTAGCGTTGTACAATGTTCGGGCAGCCGGTTTCAGCGCTCTTGGACATTTCAGCGCTTGGACGTTTCAGCGCTCATTCACATTGACCATCACTACCAGTCAGGTACCCCTTTTACACCTGAGTGGGGTGAAGCAAGTGAGGTAAAGTCAAGTGACTTGCTCAAGGTCACAAGCGAGCGTGTTTTTTTCTTGGTCAGGACTGGGAATCGAACCCGGGACCCTCTGATCAGGAGTCAGTATCGCTAACCACTAGACCACGCCGCTCCAAAACTCTCTAACTTAACGCTTCGCATATACGCGGCTCTTCCGATTCGTTGCGTAATAAAGGTCTTTTTTCCTAACACCCGCTATCCTTCACCAAAGTCGGTTTGTCTTGTAATAGCGTCACTGACCTCATTTCTTAATAGGATTTCTATAGGCTACCGATTTTGTTAGCAAACCATGCCGCCCCGGCTTGTGACTGACTGAATACAGTATTTTATTATTCTTACATGTATGATAAAACATTTGGCCGACCACTGTGGTAGGCCTGGATATGTACATTTATTGTATATATACATTCAACAGTTCCGCACAGGGGATTATTCTTGGCTTCGACTAGCTCATGACGTCTATAGATGAGGAGGCTGCTGATGTTTGTTTGTGGCCGTCGCATGGCGTTCGGCAATTTCGGCCGCTGCAGGTCACCACGGCTAGGCCTACGGATAAGATATTTACTCCTCATGTTAATGTTTGGGCTACTGGGCTTGCTTCTCTATCTGCATCTCTATCTGTTGCCAGACGCCTCCGGTGGATACAATCAGGAGTGCTACAATTCCAAGCAGAAAATGAACGCTCTGCGCCATCTCGCGAGACAGGTCATCATCGCATTCGAGAAGATGAACGAGACCTATTGGATTGACCACGGAACGTTGCTTGGTGCTGTTCGGAACCAGGATATCATTCCTTACGACCATGACGTAGACATTGGCAGGATTCATACAATTGATGATTACGAAAAGGGCTACGACTTTCGTACACTGCTAAAACCACATGGAATCGATGCGTACTGGAATATGATGTCGGCCTCATACAAAAGCAATATTTCAGCTATCGGCACACTCACATGCGATATATTTGGATATGACATATTGACAAGAACTAGAGGATCTAAGAGTGTGAAGACTATAAAAGAGTACTGGCCCCCATGGAATAAACCAGCAGGTCCCGTTATCAATGTGCTGAAGAATTCGAACCTGTGGGACAACAATCCGGACCTTGATTTATTTCTTCCGACAGTTCGGATACCGTTTTTAGGGATGATGGTACAGGCTCCAAGAAAATACCATGAAGTTATTCGAATAAGGTACCCGTACAGTCACGTGGTTCATGCGATTTCCTTATAAGTGGAAGTGTTGGGTCCCATTCTAAGGATAGCGGTATTTCCGTTGGTATCGGCGAACACACTGATAAGCATTCATTTTCATTTCTAAAGTAAGAACAAAAAACATTTATTATCCGCGTTGTGATCATGGAATACAGGATACAAAATTGTCTGTCTAGCAATGGAAAGCTAATAGCGATGGGTAATCGTGTTAATGGATTTGTGCGTGGAATTGCAATGAGTCTTCTTCTGTTGAAGTCATGATAGATACAATCATGAAGTGTTAGTAGTATTGTTCACAACAGGCAAATTATGTCGATGGTTAAGAACGTGTATTTTTCTTCACTTCGATGCACAATCTGCACAATTAACTGTACATCTTAGGTTACACTCCTCTCGCAGTGTTTTGTTTCGCTCCGTACCTACGCTTCACAAACCACTGCTTCGAATGGCCGGTATTCTGCCGATTTACCACCAGATGGCACCACTACTGTTCTCGCTGCCGCGCTGGAGAAAGTGCTTTAGGATTTTGCTCAGTTGCAGCCTGATGGCGGGCGCTGATTGGTTGGACAGTAATGGTGCCATCTGGCGGTAAATCGGCAGAATACCGGCCATTCGAAGCAGTGGTTTGTGAAGCGTAGGTACGGAGCGAAACAAAACACGGCGATGAGGAGTGTAATCTTAGGTACGAATAAAGATAATGATAATAACAAATACGTGAGGTACAAATGTACACTAATGAAATTGTCTGCAAGAGAAAAAAACACATTTTAGTGTTTGGTAGTATTTTATTTGTACTTTTTTATTGCGGAAACTGATGAACGTAAGCGAAATGATTTCGGACTCAGAATGGTACCACCTTTGGGGTTTATACCTCTATACATGTGGTATAAACCTCTTTTATGAATGGAAAATGAGAATGCAAAGCATTACATACCGTGTTTGGATTTACAGTACATCAAAGTAGAGGTTCTGTAGCTAAATTATGAGCGAACCAATGCTGCTTCTCCTCTGTCATTTATTACGTAGTGAATTTAAGCCAGGTTTTAATCACACGACAATACATTTATTTTAAAATACAGGGTGGCCCAATAAAACGCAGAAGCATACTTCCACTAACCTCAGTCCAAACCACAGATATGAATGGGTTAAGGAATTAAACCCTCGGCTTCGGGTCTTGGTTGCGACACCAAACCCGCTCGGGTGGAGCAAAAATTCCGTCCAAACCCTCGGCGCTTCATACCTCAAACTAAACATAGTATACATAGGTTCAGTGCAGTTTGATTGCAATAAATAGGCCTAAGATATCAGGGAGGACGCTCCCTCGATGA
>NMRB01003655.1:23476-36952 GCA_002633025.1 Notospermus geniculatus | reverse complement strand
AAAATAATTTTGTGTTTGAATCACCACACTGATTCAGAGAGCTCTCTCTCTCTACAGGGTGTTTCAAAAAAAAGTTGTCATCTCTAAAATATATCCTAGAACCCAAACGCATGAATATTGTTGGCTCAGATTTGGTATGTAGATAGGTAAGGATGTATGGAGGTGCTGAAGAAATTTTGGCTCTGACCGCTTCAGGCGTGGATGAATAAGAGGCCTCGGACTGAGCAGGTGCAAAATGCAAAAATCTCATAGATGTATCTATCAGAAAGCAACGAAAAGTTTATTTATCATTTGTTGCATACAGAATTAGCCAGGGTTACTGGAATCTACCTTCCACATGGCCACCATTGTTTCTAACAGAAATTTCATCTCTTCTTCGCATTCTGGTGACTGAACGGATCACCATATCTTGTGGAATTTCCTGGAAAGCTCTACACCTACACCTAGCAGCTTACAAAATCTGAGCCAAAAATATTCATGGGTTTAGGTTCTAGGAGATATTTTAGAGACGACAATTTTTTTTTGAAACACCCTGTAGTCTCCCAATATCCATGGGCTGTCTTCAAATTGACTGACAAGTCAATTTCTAGTTTCTACAAAGGATTTAGAAACTGACATTTCGTCACCTGGCTTGTCAAAGACTGAATGATTCATAAAATAATTTATTTTTATTTATGATAAAACATTTGGCCTACAGCTGTGGAAGGCCTGAAAATGTACGTTTATATTATATATACATTCAACACATCAGCAGAGGGGATTATTCTTGGCTTCGACTACAGTGTAGCTCATGACGTGTGTACAGATGCGGTGGTGATGTTTGTTTGTGGCCGTTGCATGGCGTGCGGCCATTTCGGCCGGTGCAGGTCACGGCTACGGATGAGATATTTACTACTCATGTTATTCTCTGTGCTACTGGGCCTTCTTCTCTATCTGCATCTCTATCTGTTGCCCGACGCCTCCGGTGGATACAATCAGGAGTGCTACAATTCCAAACAAAAAATGAACGCTCTGCGACACCTCGCGAAACAGGTCATCATCGCACTCGAGAAGATGAACGAGACCTATTGGATTGACCACGGGACGTTGGTTGGTGCTGTTCGGAACCAGGATATCCTTCCTTACGACCATGACGTAGACATTGGCAGGATTCATACTCGTAACGAAGATGGTGCTGAATTTCAGAGACTGCTAAAACCACATGGAATCGAAGGGAATTTTATGGCAGCCGCATACAAAAGCAATATTTCATCTGTTGGCAAAGTTACGTGCGATTTGTTCCGACATGATATAGTGACAAGAACAAGAGGATCTAAGAGTGTGAAGACCATAAAAGAGTACTGGCCCCCATGGAATAAAGCACCAGGTCCCGTTGTCAAGGTGCTGAAGAACATGTGGGACAATAATCCGGACCTTGATTTATTTCTTCCGACAGTTTGGATACCGTTTTTGGGGATGATGGTACAGGCTCCAAGAAAATACCATGAAGTTATTCGAATAAGGTACCCGTACACGTGGTTCATGCGATTTCCATACAAGTGGAAGTGTTGGATCCCATTCTTTGGATAGCCATATTTCCGTTTTATGGCAGACCTCCCAGATGATAGTACAACCTATAGGCCGCAGCCTTCGTTTCAATCAACATGCCAATTTACTCCATATATAGCATTTATAAGGAGGTGGCATGAGATGCGACTAACATGAGAGTGCTACCTGCTTAAATTGACTGTGACAGTGATTATGTTCAAGTGACATAGTTGAATAAGTTAGGCCTATGCTACAAAATAAACACGCCTGAAATGGAGAAATGGGAGAAAATCGCACGTCTTTAAAGGGAGACATGCGAAAAATATTGCCCGGCGGGCACAAGTTGTCGGAGTTGTAGCGCCGTCTGTCAATAAATGGTGACACTACGCTATATCACAGCCGCCTGTAGAACTATCAGTGAGTTTCGAACACTTTTCTAACCAAACGTATCTAAAAAACACAACACGTATCTAAAAACACACCACGAGCTCATAAATTCGTGAGCTCGGTGTGTGTTTTTTACAAACTAGTGTTTTTCGGTTAGATACTTTGTTCTAAGCTCACTAACAGCTAGGGGCCTGTGATATAGCGTAGTGTCACCGTGTATTAACAGACGGCGCTACAACTCAGACAACTTGTGCCCGCCGGGCAATATTTTTCGCATGTCTCCCTTTAAGTCAGAAAGTTACCAGTAGTCTACACATCACAAGCTGGTGTTAGCGCACATTTTCACATAATGTAGTTCCAAGTCCGTGGAGACAGTGAAATCTTTACAAGGTAATTTTGGACACTGGTTTTGGATAAGTTCACAGTTTGCAAGTGTACCTTTTCAAAATTACGTGAATTAGTCACATGTGTTACAATGACAAACACATAAACACCACAAATACATTTAGATTACGTACACATCAAACACATTCTATAAACACGTGATGTGTTTTACTGTTTTCAATGATGCGGTTAATATTATCTGCGTTGTGATCATCATGGAATACAGGATACGAAATTGTCTGTCTCGCCAAGGAAAGCTAATAGGGATGGGTAATCGTGTTAACGGATTTGCGCGTGGAATGGGGTTGTAGCCATTCTTTTTCTATCACTAGACGGCGCTGCGACCGTATCAAAATTTCCACTCTGACGTTGTACGGAACGTCAACGATCACACTACCGTGACGTTTTTGTGGCTTCATGCTCGCATCTCGTATTGCCACGGAGATGACATCCTGAAGTCAATGAAAAGGCCTGATACGGTCGCAGCGACATCTTTCCGTGGAGAAGTGGCGATAACCTCATTGCAATGAGTCTTCTACTGTTCATGAAGTCATGATGGATAAACGAGGTTGTATTTCTCAGAACAGGCGAAGTCGATGATTAAGAACGTGTATTTTTCTTATCACTTTACAATAAATCGGAAAGTCGTCTCCGAATATTTCGCAAATTTTCGACCCAAATCGGGCCTTCCTCAGGCGCTATATAGAAGAGAGTCGTTGGCCAATGAGAATACAGCAAAAAATCATGTGACGTCTACTAAAGCCAAAATGGCTGCCGAACAAAGGATTCCCGCAGAAATTCCTGCAACTTGTTGCGAACTTCTGCAACTTATCGCACTGGGTGTTGCAATGTGTAAACGTCACAGGTAGACTGCAACAAGTTGCAGGTTGCAGCAACTTGCAACCTAGTGTAAACCGCCCTTTAAGGCCCGTTTACACATGCAACTTTTCATATGCAACTTCATGCAACTTGGTGCATAAACCTGATGAGACCAAAAAGTTTCATAAAAGTTGCATGTGTAAACGGGCATGCAACTTGTTGCAACTCGACCACGCTGGATGTTGCATCGATTTTTCTATGTGTAAACCGTCCCAGGCAGTTTGCAACAAGTTGCAAGTTGCTGCAACTTGCAACTTGGTGCAACCTAGTGTAAACCGCCCTTTAGACGGGCGAATCCCCGCGAACTAGAATGATGGTCCATGTATTGCCTCTCTTTGTCATTACACTATTATGTCCAAAGGGGTGCGCATATGGTCCATGGACCATTTCATTCTAGTTCGCGTGGATTCTCCCTCCTAAGTCGCCACAGTGTGACCTGGGCTTTACTAGAGCAATATCGATGTGGGCCCATCGCGTATCTCCGCGCTTTCAACAGGAAGTAATGGTAAGTGTGATTGTTTTTCATGTGTTTTTCATACACTGACCCCCTGGTGGAAAGAGGCAGAGTGGGATCGACATACCGTAAGGTGTTGTGCATATTATTAGTTGAGTACCAAAACATTCTAAAGTTTCAGGTTTAGTCCCTCTCATGATTTTGGGCAATAGTTGCAAGTTGTATCAGAAGCCTGTCAATCGCTTCGGGGGGTTTTGCGAAAACTCTCTAATGCTTCGCATATATCTTCGTCTTCGCGGATGTTCCGGGTCCTTGCGGAAGGATCTTCTTACCTCTCCCCCACATTTCGCCTAATGCAGGGTTCATTGGCACACGGATTTTGTCCGACTCAGGTCCGTAAAAAATCGATCATATTGACTTTTGCGTTGTCGTATCCGCAAAAATAGGGGCAAACGGACTGGAAACGGACCGGATTCGTGCGCCAATGAACCTTGCTTTAGTCGGTTTGTCTCATGATAGCCATGATAGCGCCGGTGACCTTATTTCTCCATAGGATTTCTATACTAGCCGTGTTTACACCTATGCAATTTTTCCAGGCCCGGGTTCGAATTTAACCCGGATCCATTGAATTTTCTGTCCACACCTATTATTCGTCTTACGATATTGAACGCTGGCCATGCTATTTATAGACACACCACCCATTCAATTTTAGCAGACCGACACCTGTCGGTGGGCTCAGTAAACGTTTTAGCCCGGCATTTTTCTGTCCACACCTTTGAAATTGCCGGGCTAAAGTATAATCCGGATCAGACCCGCCGAGCGAAAGCGGGCTAAATTAGTCCGGCAATTTTTAATCCGGATCCGATTTTCATAGGTGTAAACGCAAAAAAGGCGGGTCAGAGCCGGGTCAGGTCCGGCAATTTCCTCAGGTGTAAACACGGCTGACTCGCTGGCAACTAGTGAACCATGTCGCCGGCTTGTCAATGACCTTTGGCCTGTCCACTTAAGCTTTTGTATTCTGCCAATTCTGCAAATAGCTAAAGAAGTTTCTATACATGTAGAATGCGGCCTTGAATGATTCATAGAATAATTGTATAAGGAGGGCCTATTATTTACTTTTGACCGACCACTGTGGTCATGGTGGTAGGCCTGGACATGTGCGTTTATTTTGTGTTTTCATTCAACACATCAGTAGAGGGGTATTAGGCCCCCTATTCTTGGCTTCGACCAGCTCATGACGTGTCCACAGATGAGGTGGTTGCTGATGTTTGTTTGTGGCCGTTGCATGGCGTTCCGCCGGTGCAGGTCACGGCTACGGATGAGATATTTACTCCCCATGTTATTCTTTGTGCTACTGGGCGTTTTTCTCTATGTGCACTTCAAGGTATTGCCAGGAGCCTCCGGTGGATACAATCAGGAGTGCTATCCTTCCAAGGAAAAAATGAACGCTCTGCGACATCTCGCGAGACAAGTCATCATCGCACTCGAGAAGATGAACGAGACCTATTGGATTGACCACGGGACGTTGGTTGGTGCTGTTCGGAACCAGGATATCCTTCCTTACGACCATGACGTAGACATTGGCAGGATTCATAAGAACGCAGACACCGCTGAATTTCAGAGACTGCTAAAACCACATGGAATCGAAGGGAATTTTATGGCAGCCGCATACAAAAGCAATATTTCATCTGTCGGCAAAGTTACGTGCGATTTGTTCCGACATGATATAGTGACAAGAACAAGAGGATCTAAGAGTGTGAAGACCATAAAAGAGTACTGGCCCCCATGGAATAAACCACCAGGTCCCGTTGTCAAGGTGCTGAAGAACATGTGGGACAATAATCCGGACCTTGACTTATTTCTTCCGACAGTTCGGATACCGTTTTTAGGGATGATGGTACAGGCTCCAAGAAAATACCATGAAGTTATTCGAATAAGGTACCCGTACACGTGGTTCATGCGATTTCCATACAAGTGGAAGTGTTGGATCCCATTCTATGGATAGCCGTATTTCCGTTGGTCAAAGTCAAAATCCGTATGGAGCAAAATGTATTACAGATAAACCTTCACACAAAATTTCGTCACTTTATCACAATTACTTGAGGAGTATTGATCATAAATAAGTTTTTCATGTATTTTCCACATATCGCCCCCTGCTGGAAAGACAGAGATTTGGATCGTAATTCCAAGAGTGTTGTGCACATTAGTGGATGAGTAGCGGTACCTATGTGTGACCAAGGTTTCAAACTCCTCCGTTGAACGGTCTAGGAGGAGGTGTCACTTTCGGACGGACTGCCGCACGTCCGGACCTCTTTTATGAATGGAAAGTGAGAATGCAAAACATTGCACACCGTGTATATGTAAATGTACATCCAAGCAGAAGTTCTGTAGCTAACGTTAAAGTTAAAGTTTGGGTTTATAGTCTGATATCAACAACGGTAGAGGTGTCATCCGACGTTACACTTTAACCCCAGTCTATCCTGAAACCTTTCTGTAGATGAGCTGCTCATTCAGCGCTACAATCTGAGCATTTCCGACAGGTGCCCATTAGAGAGGCCAGTAAGGCAAAGAGACTTGCCCAAAGTCTCACGCAGCAGCAGAGATTCGAACCCGGGATCCTCTGACCGCTAGTCGGAGGCCCGAACCACTACACCGTCGTGGATCCCTTGTGAACCAATGCAACTTGTTCTATGTCATTTTTGTAGCCAGTGAACTTAAGCCCGGTTTTATAAATCACTCACATGAGCCCGGTTTTATAAATCAATGAGCTGACCGTCCACGACGCTCGCTCCCTACGTCATCGCATACACACTCCAAGCTAGCATAATCCGAAAGAAACCAACAATGGTAATTGCCCATTGGGAGCCAACTCGCACGAGAAAACTCCCATGTGGAGAAGCGCTTAAAGGGACTAGGAAAATTTTTTCAAGCTTCGGCTATTACAAAATGCTAGTCTTTCATGATAAATTCCCACCGTCAATTCACTTTTTTAATTAAGTGTTAATTACTGGCACCCAGACAAATCAGTTATCACCACACCATGGAGCATGGAGTACAAGCTCGCTCCATACAATACATACAGCGATGAGGTTCCCAGTGACGTGGTGAATACTCCATGGTGTGGTGATGACTGATTTGCCTGGGTGCCAGTAATTAACACTTAATTGAAAAAGTGAATTGACGGTGGGAATTTATCATGAAAGACTAGCATTTTGTAATAACCGAAGCTTGAAAAAATTTTCCTAGTCCCTTTAAAGCGAACTGGTCGTGCCAGACGGAAACGAGAGTCATACACCGCCATCTTGAATCTATTACTTCACTCACCCGGAATTTATTGCCTACTATAACATTACTGCTGTGGCTTCGCTGCCTTCGAAAAGCATTTAGGCTTACCAGTTTTTTTCGCTACAATTACGAAATTAAATTGTGAATTTCGTGGGCCGGAAAAATCATTCTTAGTGTCATTTTTTATTGCCGCGACCAATTCCCTTTAATGATGGCTTGTGACATCTTGGCTTACCTGTTTTTTCGCTACAATTACGAAATTAAATTGTGAATTTCGTGGGCCGGAAAAATCATTCTTAGTGTCATTTTTTATTGCCGCGACCAATTCCCTTTAATGATGGCTTGTGACATCTTGGCTTACCTGTTTTTTTCGCTACAATTACGAAATTAAATTGTGAATTTCGTGGGCCGAAAAAATCATTCTTAGTGTCATTTTTTATTGCCGCGACCAATTCCCTTTAATGATGGCTTGTGACATGATATGGGTACCAAAGCCTCCGTAGTCGATGCAAAATATTGTGAATTTCTATAGCAATGCTTTCGACGAGAAAATGCCTTTCTAAAAGCAATGAAGCGGTTCTGAATAATACATCAGAGAAAGATAAATAATCAGTACAAACTTGTATCCCCCATTATTGTTCCTTTGTATGTATACGTATTTGGAATCTGACGATGATAATAATGGATAGAAGCCTTTGATGAAAACCACACACCCTAGATACCTTTGATGACGAACCTGGATGGCCTTGATTCACTGAAACAAATATCATCATTGGTCGATACTCAACAGAACGTGCATTTGTAGGCGACTGAATCTGCTCTCCCACTTTCTATTTTATTGATTACATTAATGCACACGTCCGCTAACATTTTTCCAGTCGTACTTGTCCTTGATGTGTGCTATTTCTAACCAACATGACCAAAGAAACCTGATTCAACTCCAATACGAATTAATGGACCGCAGAGCCATGCATTTCATTTTACTGCAGGCACTCATTCAGTAGAAAAAGTTTCCGCGTGGGTTCTAAGGAACGAGTGAGTACTTGGGTTTGTTGAGGCCGCGATTACAATATGGAGATACACGGTATACATGTACGCTCACGTCGGGTGCGATTGCACAGACCTACACGTAATGTATGTGGACACGCCAGTTAACAGTGGTTTCACGGTCGTGAACCCTTGGTGAAGCCTTTGATAATACCCCAATCACACTGAGCTAGTTTTCAGTACGTTCTTGAAAATGTTGCCGAACGGGCTCAAACTGTGTGAGAACGGGAGTGGACGTAGTGGCAACTTTTTACAGTTTTATTACGAACTTCGTGGACGGACTCGGACGGGAAGGGTACTCCAGCACTTCGAGACATTACATGTTCTAACCCGTTTTACAATTTTTTTTAGGACGGGATAGAACGTTTTGAGAACTACTTTAGTGTGACCGTATCTTAACCGAGGTACCGTACATGTATATCGTGTAGCTCTTGTAATAGTAGCCTTATATCCCCACCGCTCATTGGTGAACTTCCTGAACCTTGCCGACTCCTATTTTTACTTCGTGTTGCTGTAGAGGAGAAAGTCCAAGGGGTGCAAGTCCGGGATACAATAATCTGCCATTGTGTATGTTCGAACGGTCATGGTCTCTGTAGCTATGGTAGCCATGTATCCTGATCCCTCGTTGAACAATATTACAACCGGATTTAGATTCCAGATTTTCACGGAACAAGTACCAGCGTTCATAAAAACTGCTATTCTATCACCACGGCAACGAAAATCGCAATAAAATCCAACAACAAAAATGTAATTTTTAACGGTTTTTTAAATGATCGATTACGTAATCATGATATCTTCTGACATTTTTCCTTTCAGACGCTATTCAGTTTATAAAAATAGCCCCAGTAAATTTTGAGATATCGACATCTAAATGTGGATATTTTTCTTAGCAAGTCTGCACCTCAGAAAACACAGCAGAATATACTCTATGCACAGCAGAATGTACATGTACTCTACATGTAATGTAGAATGTGTCAGTGTAATACAATTTTAAAGCGAACAATGGGTGATTTCAAAGTTGGTTTTAACACCGGTTTTACAATGCATTAAAGCATTGTAAAACCGGTCTTAAAACCAACTTTGAAATCACCCATTGTGTCTGAATAGAGAGTCAAACACCGCCATCTTGAATCTATTACTTCACTCACCCGGAATCTATTGCCTACTAAGAACATACAGTAAAATCACCTTTTATTGGTGGTGCTCAGAATTCCTGTAGGCCCTGGTTTTGAAGGTATTTGAGGGCCAGAATGGGGGGATTATGTGGTTAAATTTGATTAAATTGTGTGATCAGTGAAGCAGACACAAAATGGCTATGAGAGGTGTTGATTTCAAGATCGGCATTTTTCTTTGGTGCTCTTATTATGCCTAGTATTCTTGTTTGTCAAAAGTGTGCACTGTGATCATGGTGATCACATTTCAGTACCAACCACACTCCACGATGTTTCTTCACAGTTCAGCAGTTCCAAAGAAGTACCTTTGCTGACACATAATCGGCTATTACCCACCCCCATTCTGGCCCTCAAATACCTTCAGAACCAGGACCTACAGAAATTCTGAGCACCACCAATAAAAGGTGATTTTACTGTATTTGCACAACTGCTGTGGCGTTTCTACCTTCGAAAACCATTTGGGACGCGGTCAACTAGGTAGGCCTACATGTACCTGGAGTTTTTTCCGCTGAAATGCGAATTTTTTTTATTTTGAAATTGTGAATTTCGTGGGCCACGAAATTATTCTTAGTGTCATTTTTGACTGCCACGACTAATTCCCTAATAAGGCGTACAGTGATATCAGAAATGAAAATGGCACCAAGGTATAAAAATAAATGTACTGAAATAGTTGAAATAAAAAGTGTGGAGATAAAATATTTGAAAAAAATTTAACTTAGGCTGAAATTCTCATTATATATATTTTAATGTCCCATAGCGCTTTCATTCATCTTGGAAATCTTCAGTGGGAATGAACACATATTATTTATACATGAGATTATATCGGGTGGCCCCAAAAAAACTGAAACACAAGTTATTAGCCCATAACCTTTGCACTTTTTAATCAAATGTCATGGTATTTCATATGTAATATGAGGCTGCTAATTGTGGCTTGTGTTGAAAATTTCAGGTAAATATCTCAAGGCTTTACAAAAATACAGCAATTTTAAAATGAGGAGTCCAAATCTGCTGTGCCGTAATCATACAATTATTCTGGTGCCAGACTTGAAAGTGATGGTGCCGCTATGATGTCCGACTGATACGACATGTGTGAGTCAATTCATAATTCCTGCCGAAACAGGTGGACAGTGAGACTCTTTTGCATTCATTTCATTGCAAAATCAACCATGAGAAGAACAGTGTACCATTTAGCAACGTGATTAGTGATGATCGGGAAGTTATTGAGGCTTTTCATCCGTCCACAACTGCCCGATCACTCTCACTAAACACCATGCTGAAAACCCGATACACTGCCCTTCTCAGCGGTTGATTTTGTAATGAAATGAATGCAAAAGAGTCTCACTGTCTTCTGTTTGGCAGGAATTATGAATTGACTCGCAAATGTCGGACATAGCGACACCATCACTTTCAGGTCTGGCACCAGAATAATTGTATGATTCCGGCACAGCAAATTTTGACTCCTCATTTTAAAATTGCTGTATTTTTGTAATGCCTTGAGATAGTTACCTGAAATTTTCACCACAAGCCGCAATTAACAGCCTCATATCACATATGAAATACCATGACATTTGATTAAAAAGTGCAAAAGTTATGGGCTGATAAGTTGTGTTCCAGTTTTTTGGGGGCCACCCGATATATACACATAACCTGTCGCAAGCAGGTTCAGGCAAAATGTTCAAATAATACCAGGATTACAATAGGCCCTGATTTTAAAAGGGTTAATTGAAGCGAATGATGCGAAGCTCTAAATGGTAGGCAAGATCAAAGCAGGAATTCCTTAATCACTCTGACAAGCCTGTGCAAAATAATTATACTATTAACGGTTTAGTTCCGCTTTAAACTTGTTGATGAAGTAATTTTCCTGAATCCTTCTTCGAGTTATTGACTCACTTCTCATTTTAAAGAATGGAAAAAACTGAAATTTGCCGCCCCGCATGAATCTAAGTGACGAGAAACATGCTGGATTGCTAATTCTGGGTTCCGTATGTGTAGTATGTGCAAATTCATCCGATTGGTTGTTTCTCCCACATTTTGTTTGCATCCTTGACAACAAATTACATAAACGGCATTTAAAGTATCAAAGTTCATAGAAGCATTTACATAAAAGGTTTCCCCTGTGTTAATTCCCCTGTGGGAATGAACACATACTATTTACATGAGATATACTCTAGATTCGTTCTTCTAAGGTTACTTTACTGAACACCCATATGACCGCCTACCCTATTGAATGTGCATGGCAAAATAAAGAGCTGTAACGCAAGACTCACTCATTGGTCAGCTGTGTTGAATAGAATTAATAAATTCTTTGCATGGACTATATTGTGGGCAAGGCAAGCTACAGCGTGAATATCTGAAGTGACCTTAGAAGAACGAATCTAGAGTATATACACATAACCTGTCGCAAAGCAGGTTCAGGCAAAATGTTCAAATACATGTAATACCAGGATTACAATAGGCCCTGATCTAAAAAGGGCTAATTATTGAAGCGAATGAAGCGAAGCTGTATTGGTAGGCAAGATCAAACAGAGATTCCTGTGTTAATAAATGTACTATAAAATTTCTGTGTTAATAAATGTACTATAGTTAAGCATACAGACCGTGTGACAAAAAGGGCAATGATGCCTGCACAACAAATGATGATAAACACTGCACGCTAGAGACAACACGATACGATCCTCATTGAAATTCATTCTCAATAGATTTCACTAAAACAATTAAGCCGACAGTGATGCCGAAGGCAACATCAGCGTTTCCGATTGATATTGAAACTCCCGATGCATGGCATTCATTATCTGCTGCCGACTAAGCCCCAGTCTATAATTCTCCATTCGATTCTGATCGTGCAGAAGATGCTGCGGCCGCATTCGCAGTCCCGCGATAGGACAACGACAAAATCGTAGGACGTTGTCGGCGTCGTTGCCGGCGATGGTCGGGCGTCGAAGTATGAACTAGGCTTGACGCCAATAGTCGCAGGTGCGACGCAACTGCAGTCATGTCACGCCATATCGCGACTGATTTGGTCTACGCGGTCGTGCCTAAAGCTAGGAATCCACCATTGATTTTCAAGCTGATTTTGCGTTGCGACTTGCTTTGCAACTAGGTTGCGTTGCAACTGGGCATTCGATCGCCTTCGTGGACTCGCTAGACGTGATTTCCACCAATGCCGAAGATGTGGTCAATTTTAGTCGGCAATCGGTCGGCGACCGGTATCAGTTCCTTGCGATCGCATTCAATCGCAGGTAGCAGGTTGCAAAGCAAGTCGCAACGCAGAAAATCAGCAGTAGATTCCTAGCTTCAGACGCCAAGTGATCCGGAAAAGTCAGTCGCCGCGTCTTTTGTGCCGTCGCAAGGTCGACCTGACATCAGCATAAAGGTCTCGGGCCACTTGTGCGTTTTTCGCTGCGTGGTGCGCCAAATCTTTTGTTATTTTCCGCCGTTCTGCTTCCTAACAAAAGATTTGACGCATCACGCAGCGCAAAACGCACAAGTGGCCCGAGACCTTTAATCCACGGCTGATTTTCTGCGTTGCGACTTGCTTTGCAACCTGCTACCTACGATTGAATATGAACGCAAGGAACACTGATACCGGTCGCCGACCGATTGCCGACTGAAACTGACCACATCTTCGCCATTGGTGGAAATCACCTCTAGCGAGTCTACTACGGCGATCGAGTGTCCAGTTGCAACGCAAACCCAGTTGCAAAGCAACTCGTAACGCAAAATCAGCTTGAACATGTTGAAAATCAATGGTGGATTCCTAGCTTTAGGTCCGTGATCAAATGGCAGTGTGAACGCCACTTCGCGGTTCTGTCACGTACGCGTACATGTACGTAACTTAATGAATATTGATTGCTATCTTTAGCACTGCCTGTTTTGTTGACGTTAAATATCAGCAACGAACATCAATACAAAAACCTTCCGCTCCGGTGCGTTTATCACACTCTTAAAAAATTCTTGTCACCGCAACTTGTCTGCGAATGTGGATGAGATGCTTTAGTCAGCCTGACGAATTACGTCAGTCATGACACAATTACTTGTCATGGCGAGTCGCACATCTCTGTGACGAGTTCAGTTTATCCAGTCGACAAGGTCTCTAGTTATGGCGATAAGTTGCAGGTGGCAGGACATTATTGCGCATGCGCTTCCCTCACATTTATCGCTCAATTTCTTGAACTCTAAGCATGCTGTCACCATCGTTGCCTCAATAGCCAGGAGGGTTTAGGGGTTATGTCTAGTAGTTTATACATTTCATAGGTCGTAGGTTCGAATCCCGCCGTAGGCCCTGAAATTTGGGAGAGTTTTTCTTTCATATGTACCTGTTATTAGTACTTGTAACTACCG